>JXPH01004609.1:13419-25126 GCA_001014845.1 Mochlonyx cinctipes | reverse complement strand
TCTAATTTCCTGCACTTCGTAAAAAGAACAAGATTAGATTTACCCGGATTAACCATTAGTCCATTTTCAAGACACCATTCCTCGACAATTCACAATCCAGCGTCTTAAACATCAACATGTTTTTTATCGCATTAAAAATGTCGAATTTTGTTCTAAAATAGAGCATGTGTGAGAAGTTTTATCATTACTTTATTTTGAAGAATAGTGGTGCTGAAACATATCATATTCGTTTTGAAGCATATGGTGATGTAGCACCTCCTGAGAGCTTTCCGGAAAATTGACCACTCATACGACCCAGTTTTCAATCTTATGCGTTAAGAATTAAATATTTAGTATTCCTTATTGCGCTCAAATTTTTCTTACATTTTCAAAGTCACTTTCCCACTGATGACAAAAACTCACCAAAAAGGCATAATTCTTATTTCAAAAACTAATAAAAACCCGAAAAGTATCTTGTCCCATCAAACAAATTACACATGATCTTCACCCAATAAAACAAAAGAAGAGAAAATATTTTTTTATGTTACAAGAAGAAGAGAGGCGACCACGACCACCCATTGCAATTAACGGTTTTAATGGGCCCTTTTTTGGACATTAAACAAGAGAAAATAACTCATTTTTGTGAATTACCAGATTAAAAGGCATTAAATAAATAATTTTTTAATGACTAAATCGTGTTTTTTCCACGTTATTTATCGTTTGGATGGTCGTTGTATATGATGGCATTTACCATAAAGCGCTCTAGTTTTACAACTAGGAAAATGGGCAATAAAAGAATTAAACTTTTTTAACGACATTTTTTTGTTCGAAAAAAAAACAAATTATTATTAGTTTTATTTACATATTTAAGTATTTATTTTCGCTGCCATAAAGTCTCCGTTTACGAGGCTATTTGGTTTGTGGACTTATTGAAATTTTTACCTGCCTGATGGCAAAAAGGTAACAAATCATACCTCATTATTATTCAAATTGTTCGAAATGAAGCTATTTTATTGTTTCAGTTAATTGTTTATTTGGAAAAAATGGTTTTTATTGTTTCTGTTTTGTAGTCAGGATAGAAGAATGAATTGTGGCTATAAACACGCTGTTATGGGCACTTACACTATTCTTAGCCCAACATTTCCGAGATGTTGTTAACCCTGTCGTAAAACTTAAGAATGAATTCAATATCTACCGTATTATATTGATGGGTTTTTGATAGGGGAGTGGTAGTCATACATGTATTACTTTGCACAAAAGCCTCAAAGCAAGTCTTATTTACTCAGATCTTATCGATTGGAATTTATTGAAAACTATATTAACTGGTACCACATCTAGGGCTTACACAATATGGTTGATTCTATCTCATGACCGACGACCAAATGGTTGAGTGGTTAGCACGCTAGCCCCACATCCACTAGGTTCTGGGTTCGATTCCCGGTACAAACTGCTGTGTTCTATTAAATTAGATTGTTGATTTTCAGTTTGTGATATATCTGAATGGTCGATATTTCTATAAATAGAACACAGTACAGTCAGTCTGTGAAATATGCATACACTTACTACCATCTACAGTTATATAACCTATGATTGTGGTGGTATATGTGTGTATGTCAGGTTAGTCAGTTTCCTTGCAATAAAAACTGAACATGACTTGATGGGCTCAATGAGCTGGTAACTCATTAGCATAACCATTAAAGTTGTGGTGGTTCGGAATCCACTATAAGCTGTAGGTCCACTAATACCTAGGAAGTTCTCTGAAATATGAGGACTCGCCTGGTCCCAAAAGGGTACCTATAGGCCATATTATTATTATTATCTCATGACGACCATAGATGAAAGTTCAATGCATAGGGATATATAAGTTGTCACGAACATCAAAGAGCAGTAGCGTGCATAGATGTTTTGGAGTAGGTTTCTGCTTGAATTGCTTTGGAGGCCCCTATGTTACCTTTTTGATGTTTTATTATAATGACTTTGTGGTTTCCTACGTTTTCATGCAGCTTTTGTTATCTTTCATACTTTTATTGTGTTATCGCAGATCTTCGAAGCTTACTTCTCCTTTCAAGTGTTTCCAATCAACAAATTTAAACTTGATGTCAACTAAATGAAATTGATTGGAACCATAATAGTTCCATTGAGAAAGGACAAACAAAACCAGTCTCTCCAGCATCATACGCTAGAGCTCTACAAACTGAGCTCCGGATGCAACATAAACCGTATTATTACATAAAAGCTATTGCCATTTTGAAATCCTGGAAAAATTCTACCCACTGTTAATTTCATTTCAAGCTTCGAACTATTATTTTTAGTTCAATATCCAAACTTTGTCAGAAGGGTCAGGGCATTGAACTGAACACCTTTTCATAAACTATTTATTTTAGTTCACATAGCCAAATTAAGTGTTTCAGTTCTATTAACTATTTATTTTAGTTATTTCTCTAAAAAACGAGATCGTGTTCAAGAACTATTCTGGTTTCAGGAACTAAAATATTTTTTTTTCTTTCTTTATATATTGTCTGTGGTCTTTTCTCTCAACTTAAGAAAAATTTGGGAAGCAGTACAAAAATAACGGGATAAAAATGGGTCAATTTGGACCAACATTTTTTATTTTTCGTGGTGATACCTATTCGCCTGGGGAGTTCAGAAACTGGTATGATAATTACGAGATGACCTCCTAGAAACCCCAAGGGACCGATGAGAATGTGTGAATTTCAATCAATCAACCAAGTTTTTGCGATGTTGACACCTATATTGGTCTGAGAAGTTTGATATCGGTATAAAAAATTATGGATGATTGGGCCAATAAGTATTCCGAATTTACCCATTTGAATTGGCCTCCAGGCCCCTCTAAGGGCTTGTCCCAAATTTGTCAACCAATTTTATAGCCAATTTGTTTCTACAAATTAACATATTTTGGGCCCTCAACCCCCCATACCAATACCCAAACTCTCTAAACCTATTGGTAACACTTCGAATTTTCGGTTGAAAGTGACTCTTGAGTAAAAAAATGGATGTTTCCTTAAGGACATCCCAAATTTTTAATACCCTTTATCAAACTCCTCAGACCAAAAGGTCTTACAAGGAGTTTATTTTTAAGAAAATATTGATTTTTTCAAGCTTAGATAATGAATGGACCCCGTCACGCACAGATGAAACCCGACTATTTAACTTCATTAAAGTTAAGAATTGTATTGATCGATTTATTGTAGTAATAAAAGATTCAATTGAAGTGAGTTTGGATTTTGATAGCATTCTGATCCAGCTAACGTGTTANATAATGAATGGACCCCGTCACGCACAGATGAAACCCGACTATTTAACTTCATTAAAGTTAAGAATTGTATTGATCGATTTATTGTAGTAATAAAAGATACAATTGAAGTGAGTTTGGATTTTGTTAGCATTCTGATCCAGCTAACGTGTTAACTTCAACAAAATTTGCTCCTTGTACAGAGAAATTTAGATCGTGCTACATAGTCAAATAGAAAGGTTGGGAATTTACACCGCTCGGTATGATACATCAAAAGTACTTATCACATATTTTTAATTTATATATATTTTTTAATTCTTTTTTCCTTAAAAGAGAAGGGACTTTTTCTTAAAAACTATTTTAACACCCCCTTATACCTATCATCAAATGGAAATACCCCACTAAGCACGTTGGGCTAACTCTAGGAGTTACGACAAGTTGAGACACACAGGTAGTTCTGAAAACTAATATTTTAGTTCATTTCAATGAAATCCAGGCAAAAGTCTACCCACTATTAATTTGAATTAGAGCTTCGAACTATTAATTTTAGTTCAATTTACACACTTTGTAAGAAGGGTCAAAGCAATAAATATTTTAGTTTGCATAGCCAAACTCTTTTTTTTAGTCCTGTCAACTATTAATAATAGTTCTTTGCCCCAAAAAACGAGTTCGTGTTCAAAAACTATTTTGATAGTTGAACGAACTAAAATGAAATGAAATTTTGGAAAAAACTATTTTGTAGAAAAATAGAGTTTTCTTATACCAAAAAAAGACCTATAATATCTGCTAGTTTTGTAAAATTTACAGAAAACTTTAACAGATAATTTCAGAAATTCTATTTTTTAGTTCGATTGGTTCTTGGGAAACTAGCAGAATAGTTCTTGCGAAACAACCTAAAATAAATAGTTGAAAGAACTAAAAATAAAAGTTTGGATATGTAAACTCAAATAAATAGTTTTTGAAAAAGTGGCCGGTTGCATGCCCTGTCCCTTCTGGTAAAGATTAAAAACCGAACTAAAAATAATAGTTCGGTGCTTGAACTAAAATAATTAGTGGACAGACTTTTACCTGTATACTGGTGAAAAGTACTGCCATTTTAATTTCCAGAATTATCTGTTTATCGCAACCTGTTTGGAAAAATATAATGTCAAATCAGATTTCCACTGTGTTCAAAATCCAAATATGGTTGTAGAAAAATGCACGACAAATGAGCATAAATAATGCAAATTGTCCCAGAAAAAATACAGTTTGATAACAAAAACGATGCAAATGAAAACAGCATTGAATCTGTTACCACACCGAAAATTCCAGAAACGATATTTTTCAGTTCTTTAAACTATCAGAATAGTTCTTGAACACGAACTCATTTTTCAGGGAAAAGAACTAAAATAAATAGTTAGAATTTAAAAAAATTAGCTTCCTATGTGGACTAAAATAAATTTTTGACAAAAAGTGATCAAGTTACATGCCCTGATCGTTCTGGTGAAGTTTTGAAATTAAACTAAAAATAATAGTTCGAAGCTTGAACTAATTCATAGTTAACTTTTGCCTGGATTTCGGTGAAATGAACAAGAATTGTAGTTTCTAGAAGTATCTGTTCAAACTGCATTTGTTCTGAGACCAATAACTCTGACGAATTTTCCAATCCAAATTTGGCTTATTCTGCTCCAACACATAAAAACTGAACGGTGTTCATTTTTGGTTTAAAGCGAACTACTTTTTGGATCAAACGAATCCATTTTTGACTCAAGCAAACCCAAAAATGGAATCTATAGTTCTCTCTGCAAAAATGAGGTTTGGTGCAAAATAAGTCAAATTAGGGTTGGAAAATTTTACAGAGTACTTTATTGATGGGATCGTTATTCATTTACCATTTGCGTTTATTCTGCCACTATTTGCATTATTTTTGTGCCCAAAAATCAATATCTCTTTACAATAAAACGAAAAAATAAATAAAAACATACACACATTCAATTATTTCACATAAGGAGCCACACCAGTCGTTTGAAGATAGAAATCACCAGCAATTCTGAAATTGAAATCCCAACTATTTTAGCATTCAAAGTATTTGTTTTATAAGCTTACCTTAAAGAAGATATGCCAGGAACGTCCACCACATTGAGATCAAATAGCCCCAACTTGTACTGCATATACGAACTACATTTTCTAGCAATAAAAACGTTTGCAGGATTCAAAGAGTACTTAAACAGCTCAAGTGAAAAGGAGTGACTGCAGGAGATGGTTGCTAAAAGTATAATTTCAATTTTTTTAATTATTAATAAGAGTAATTTGCCCTATTTTCACTAGTCCCTAGTCTATTATCGCCTGGTCTCGAAAAGTAAATTAAAAAAAAAAATTATTTAGGTATATTGCACTGAGGCTAAATATTTTTTTTTTATAAAACATAGGTTTTGGATAGCTGTCGATAATAGACGAGTAACTGGTGACAATATGGTAAATCACCCTAGATCATATGTAAAATCTACCAGGACTGTTTACGCCAAACAGCATTGTGAAAACTTCACAGTAAGGCTGTGGATTATTTCCTCCGTTAGGATAAAAATTTGCATGCCCCAAAGAAATGCTAGTGCCCAACTGTCCTTTTGAAGTTACAATAGTCTGTACATAAAGTGCGTCAGATGAATCAAGTCTGTTAGTTGCATTTTGAAGTATTGGGAATGTGAACAGTGGTCCTGCTGGATCCAATCCAATAATTTGTCCAATTAGCCCTTGCAATTTTTTTCCGATAAACCCAGCTATATGTGCTCCCAAACTATGACCTCCAATAGTGACTTGATTTAAGGACACTTCGATAACACTTAATCGATTAATAAATCTTGAAACGAAATTTGCAATTTTCGGGGCATGTGCACGGGATGAAATATTGTATTGAAACATTGCCAATCTTTGGTAATCAACAAAGCAAACGTTGACGTCAAAATATTTTAGAGCTTCAAGCCCAATTTTTTTTTGCCTCTGCCAAAATGACGTCCATCCATGAATCAGGAAAATTGTAGAAGTGTTTGGTGTCAACTTTGTTCTTATGTCATCGTCGTTGAAATATACCTGCTTGAAGGTAGCATTGTTTCTGTAAAAAATAAAAATAAAGCTTTTATTTTTTTATGGAAGGTAGACTTACCTGTTGGCACACCAAAATGTGACATCCTGTTCGATTGGTGTATTATCCAGCACACTAGAAAGTTTATATCCCATTGATGCAAAAAACTCATTTCCTTCAGTAATTAGGCCGGTTTCTGTTTTGTAGCTGCTGATATCATAAAAAACAGCATGACAATAACAATTAAGACCAAAGAAGCTAATCAAAAGGACAGATAACCTTATCTCAACCATTCTTGAAAAGCTTCGAGATAAAAATGAGCTGAATGAAACATAGAGACTTCATCTATATTTATTTGGATCTGTGTACTTAGATGTTATGGTGCGATATATTTATCAAAATACACATTTGAGTGACGTAAATGCAGCTGGATATCGTAAAATATAGTTATAGAGGCACACCTTATCAGCTTATTTTGATGAAATAAGATTCAAGGCCAATGTCATATGTAAAACAACTAGTGCATTATCATTTATCATTTGCGTAATACCAATAGGAATTAACGTGTTAATTATTATTCAGTAGCATTAATTTACGGATGTAGGATCCTTTTCAACATTTTGGGATTATCACTTGGATAATCCAGCTATCGATCGATTCAATTGAATAGATATTTTGCTTATTTTCACGGAGTGCGTAGGACTTACACTTCCAGTTATATGGCGGATCAAACTCAAACTGAACTGAAATTTTAACGCACTATATCTGGAAGGGTAAATTTTACGCACTCTATAAAAATATAAAAAATATGTATTCAACTACATCTATAGCTGTCCGGAAATTAAAGTTTATAATGGCAAAAATGATAACAGTGCAAAAAATTGAAAATAAGGACCTCTGGTACTTCTTGGACCGGTTCGGTAGCCCTATCGATTTTTTTCCAATTGAACCCACAGTATGAAGTTTGCGTAAAGTAAACGCATCATACTTTATTTGACTGAATTTAGAGAATCATATCTCGAAATAAATATTAATACTATTCAACAAAATGGTGTTTTTATTATTTAAATTGGCCATTTTGAGAGTCCTAGGGGTTCTTAGGAGCATACGGGATAGCCTGTCTGGAAATTGTCATGCATAAGCTCCAATGGCAAAACAAAAAAATCGACCAAATTCACCATTTTGGTAATCTCAGGGTTACCAAAGAGATAGGCATTCTGGACCTTTTGGAGATTATAGTTTCCAATGGCAAAACAAAAAGAAAATCTTTCAAATTGGCCATTTCGAGGAACTCACGTTTACCCAGGGGTACACTAAGAGGGAAAGCCAGCTTGAAAATTTCGAGGCTCATAAGTTCCAATGGCAAAGGAAACAAATTAATAAAATTTCTAGTTTTGAGGGTCCCAGGGGTGGCTCACGAGCATCGAAAAAGACATTTTGGACATTTCCAAGCTCATAGGCTCCAAAAAAAATCACAATTTTGAGGCTCCCAGGGGCATTGAAGATAGACATTCTAGTAATTTGCAGGTCCATTGGCTCAGATGGCATAAAATCGATCAAATTGGTTGTTTTGAGGGTCCAAGGTGTGCTTTTTATTGGAGATAGAAAGTCTGGACATTTCTAGACTCATAGGTTCCAATAGGAAAACAAAAAGAAATTGATCAAATTGGCAATTTTGACGGTTCTAGGAGCATCAAAGATAGACATTCTGGTAATTTCCAGGCCCATTGGCTCCAAAGGCAGAAAAATCCATCGAATGTGCCATTTGAGGTCCAAAGGAGTGCCCAGGAGCATCAGAGACAACCTGTGTGGACATTTCCAGGTTCATATGTTCCAATACAAGTAAAAAAAGAAAGTCAATCATATTGGTCTTTTTGAGGGTCCTACGTGTGCTTAGAGTTACCCTAAGAAGAACATTTCAAGGCCCATATGTTTCAATCGCATACAAAACAAACCTAGAAAATTTGCCATTTTAAGGGTATCGGAGATAGACATTCTGGACATTTCCAGGTTTATAGGTTCCACTGAAAAAACTCGTAATTTTGAGGGTACCAGTAGCATCGGAGATAGACATTTTGTCTATTTTTATTTTATTGGCAAAAATCGATTAAGTTGATTATTTTCAGGGTCCAGAGGGCCAAAAAAAATCGGAGGTAATCATTCTGGTAATTTCCATGCCCATTGGTCAGATGGCAAAAAAAACTATCCATTCCAACCATTTAATGTTCCGAGGCCAATGGGGCACTTACGGACTTGCAGCCAAATACCCAACTGCGGAGACACTAAAATTAATTCACTAACCTTAATTTGAATTCTCGGAAGGGTTCCAAGCGTGCTCACGAGTATGGGATATAGTAATTCTAGACATTTTCAGATGCATAGGTAATAGAAAATCCAATAGAAAATCAAAAAGAAATTGATCAAATTGGCAATTTTGAGGGTCTCAGTAGCATCGGAAATAGACATTTTGGTAATTTCCAGGCCCATTGACTCCAATGGTAAAAAATCGATCAAGTTGGTTATGTTGAGGGTATCAGGGAGCTCAGGAGTATTGGACATAAAAAACAAAAAATCGTTAAAACTGGCAATTTTTCTGTTTACCAGGAGCAACAAAGAGCACTGGCAGGGCAGGCTCATAGGTTATAGAAAAATTCAAATTTTCCACGCTATATACCTATATTATATCATTAATTTTATTTTACAATTCATCTCAGGTCGGGCTACACTACACTAGTAAATAAATACAAACACAACATAATAAATTATTGTACATAAGGAGCCACACCAGTTGTTTGAAGATAAAAGTCACCAGAAGTCCTGAAATTAAAATCTCCATAAATTTTCAGAATCATGATTTTAATTTTTTTTACCTCGCAGAAAAAAGCCCAGGTATGTCGGTGATATTTGAATCACAAAGGCCTAATCTATACTGTGTTTGCGAGCTGCATTTTGTAGCTGTATATACGTTTGCAGCATTCAAAGAGTACATAAACAGCTCAACAGCAAAATAGTGACTGCAAGAGAGGATCCCTGAAAATATAATAATTCGATTACACTGCTTTAATTTTTTTTCGGAAACATACCAGTGCTGTTAACGGCAAACAGGGGTTTGAAAACATCACAGTAAGGTTGTGGATTAATTCCTTCATTAGGATAAAAATTTGCATGTCCCAAAGAAACTTGAGATCCCAACTGTCCTTTGCACGTCATAATAGTCTGCACATAAAGGGCATCAGAAGAATCGAGTCTGTGACTTGAATTTAGTAGTTCTGGGTATGTCCAAAGTGGTCCTGATGGGTCCAATCCAATAATTTGTCCAAGCCCGTTCAGATTTTTTCCAGTAAATCCAGCAATGTGTGCTCCTAAGCTGTATCCTACAATAGTTACTTGATCTAAAAACACCTCGATAGCACTTAACTTATTGATAAATCTTGCGACCAATTTTCCGATTTTTGGGATATGTTCGCGGCTTACAATTCTGTACCGAAATCTTGCCCATCTATGGTAATCAACTATGCAAACATTACTGTCAACATATCTTAGAACTTCCTTTCCCAAAAGAATTTGGGTTTGCCAAAATGAAATCCATCCATGAATTAGCAAAATAGTATGCGTGTTCGGTATTAGTTTTGCTCTTATGTCATCTTCATTGTAATAAACTCGCCTAAAAATAGCTCTGTTTCTGTAAAAAATAAACTTGATCACTTTTATGTATTTTAAATTGTGGGGAATTACTTGTTGGCACACCATAATGTAACATCCCGTTCACTAGGCTTATCATCCAGAACACTTGAAAAATATAGTCCAGTAGATGCAGCAATCTCAGTTTCAATAGCAATCAATTCAGATTTCTTGTTTTATCTCAAAATTTGCAATAGAAAAGTGATCAAAAAACCGGCAACCTTTATTCCAACCATTTTATACAGTAAATCTGGCAAACTAAAATTTTTTGTTTGAAAAACTAAAATAAATAGTTCTAAAGTGTGAACTTTTCATTTTAGTTTGACAAACTACTTATTTTAGTTTAAAAACATAAAAATAATAGTTTGCAATACTAAACTAAAATAAATAGTTTGAAAATAAGTTTCAATTCACTGCTTGCACTTAAAATTTTTTGGTAAAAAACTAAAATTTCAGTTTCACAGCTAAAATAAATGATGATCGAAAAAGTGGTCAGTTCCATGCCTTGACCCTTTTTGCAAAGTATGGAGTTTGACCTCAAACTAATAGTTCGAAGCTCAAATTAATGGAGGGTAGAATTTTGCCTGGATTTCGGTGAAATGAACGAAAATTTTAGTTTCTCGAATTTTCTTTTTCGTGATTTATATTTTATGACTAGCAGCGATTTCTCAAGATAAGTAGTCTCACGGTAAAGTATTGGACTCGTAATCCAAATATCCGTCGTTCAAATCTGCCTCAGGGAATCTATTTTTTATTTCATTCCCATCATTTAGCTGACGCGGCCGCGGTATTGCCGAACGTTTTTTTTGTAAAATTAAGCTCATTTTTTAGCTTTGAGCTTTTCTTTCTTTCTTCCAATGAAAAACTAATGCTAATTTTTTGGTTCCTCGGGCAAAGTTGCTCCAAATGAACTGAAATACAAAAAAAAATGTCTGTGTGTGCGTTTGTCTTTCTGTCGTCTGTTTTTCTGTCGTCATCATGTATCAGTGTCCTCGATAACTCACGTTATTATCAAGCGAATTGGCTGAAGTTTTGTTTCGAGGCTTTTCTCAACAAAAGCAAAGATGAGTTCGTTAATGAATCAAATCAGGCCACGGGGTCTGGGAGCCACCTACAAACTCACCAAAACTTTCAGAAAATCTTGACCTCTAATGATCGAGATGAGCTCAAATTTGGAACATAATCTTGTGGGAAACATCCAAGAATAGTTCCTAAAAAAGTTTGACCCTGGGACATCGAGATCTGTGGGCTCCTATGACAAGGAACTTATAGAATTCTGGAGTTCTAGTGACCAAAATGAGCTCAAATTTGGAATATAAGCTTTTATTGGTAAGTATCCAAGAACAGTTCCAAAAAAGTTTGTCGCTTGGACATCGTGATCTGGGGGCTCCTAGGCACCAGGAACTTCCAGAAATCTTGAGCTCGTGCTATCGGAATGAGCTCAAATTTGAAATATAAGGTTTTGGCTAGTATCCAAGAACAGTTCAAGGTTTGTACCAGTGTACCTGGGCCATTGGAATCTGGGGGCTTCTAGGTAATAGGAACATCCAGAATTCACGAGTTCTAGTGACCGGAATGAGCTCAAATTTGGAATATAAGCTTATGGCATGAGCCCAAGAAGAGTTCCTGTGCTAAATTTGCATAATATTATCCATTCCTGGTGCTTCCAATACCAGACTTTCTTGGATAAGGCTGTAAATACTTTTCCGATCCTCTTCAAAATTTGCACATATCAT
>JXPH01004608.1:0-10786 GCA_001014845.1 Mochlonyx cinctipes | reverse complement strand
CCACCCCACCCACTTACAAATCCATCCATCCATCCATTGTTCCTATTCCTACTAACCAAGATCGTGGGTGCCAGTACCAAGAAAATCTTGTTTGTCCTAATATATAATCCGTTTTTTTTTGAGAAAGGAGGTTTTTTCTCAGTGCCCCTTTACGATTCACCGATTTTAAATCACATGACCTATGTGATATAAGATGTAAGGTTATGGTGGTATAGATTATTGTGTTCATCATGAGTATGACAATACGAACCAATATTCACATTGAGAAAAAACCTTGTTTCTCTCAACCAAGAAAAGCTCACAGCCAACATTTTATCAGTTTCGGCAACCCAGATCTTGTTTCTCTCAAACAAGGTCTTGTTTGGGTCAACCGTCTTGGTAAACAAGATCTTGTTCGGAAGAAACAAAATCCATATAAAATAGTGTTAGCTAGCCAGTTTGGTGTAAACAAGGTCTTGTTTGGAAGCTTGTTTGGGACATTCCTATTTTGAAATGTCAGTCCAATATCCACATTGCACGAAAAAGACTAAAATTGAAGTGTAACTAAAAAAAACATTTAAAAAATGCTTGAAACACATTTAATTTAAATGGATTTTAAATGTTTTTTAAATGTAAACCCATTTAAAATCCATTTGAATAAAATAAAATGGGTTATCATTTAAAAAACATTTCAATTTGAAATGTTCTATTTAGTGTATAAAGTAGTATCCTGTTTGAGTCACACAAGTATTTTGAACAAGATGTCAAAGAAGGTACCTTGTTTGATCAAAACAACAATCAAGATCTTGTCTGTGGCAAAAAATGTGACTTGTACCCGCGAACCAAGATCTTGTTGGGCACTTTAATGTCATCTTGCTTCTCTGAAACAAGAGTTCGTGACAAAGGATATCTTGTTTGTACTAAATAAAATTTATTTCAAACAAGATTTTTTTGACCTGTTTATCTCAACCAAGGTCAAACAAGATCTTGTTTATCCCAACCTAGCCAATGCACAAGTTTTCTCTCAGTACAGTGTTGTTTAAGATTCATAAACTTATGGGTATAAATATTTGCTGTATACGGGGGGATACATTACAAACAGCCATCGATGACAAGAGTAGCTTTGTGTAATCTTTCATGAAGTCACAAAACCCAGAGACAAACGACACTAGACATTATTTTAGCTTGTATCACACATTTAAAGCCTCTCTTTCGAGATAACCATATAGTTATGCATAAAAAACAGCGTCATTGCGAATCATTAAAGAGAACATGTTATCCAAATACATAATAAGATCATCAACCCTCCTTCAAAAGAAACAAACGTCTCTCCACGCCCGACTGCCCAAAGATTTTGTGCTGTTGAATAAAGTAATAAAAATGAAGTATTATTGTGCTTCTACTGTCAACGGATTCATGGAGAAAAGTCGATTTATTTATGTACAAATACAGACTGGATTTCAATATACATAAAACGCCATATACACACAGAGCGATTCGATCCGATCCGATGGATGTGTAATCTCTGTGCTAAAGAAATACTGTATTATATATACTTATATATTCATAAAGAGATAAAGATTTTTGTAAAATCTGATTTGTGGCTGAAGACGTTGAAATGAAAAAAAAGAAAGAAACTAAATAAAAATATAAAGAATGATAGCAACAAAGCATTGAAATACCTACCAATTTTTCAGGAATTCTTTTGAATTGGAAATTGAAGTACATATGAACAAACAGAACATACACGTTTATCTTCGTCTTATATACACACAATACATCATTTATACCTCTATAAGAAGTAGCATATTTTGTTATTTTAGGCAAGATATTTGTATAAGAAAAGAATGAAAATTGTTTATCAGGATGTTGATGTTGTGCAGGTATCTTCGTCTATTTTCTCCTCTTCAGTAAACATTTTTTATTTACATTCTAAAAATGTTTGAAATTCCATCAAAGTCGTGAAGGGTGCATACTGAAATTAAACACCAAAAAATGATTTATTCGTTTGCTACATGGGGATAAATTTATGTACAGGATGAAAATCAATTGTCGATCATATATGCTCTAAAGACTACATTCACATGGTAACTCTGAAATCAGCAAAGTTATAGGCTAAGACTAAAGAAACGTGGTCGGTCTTTTTATGACCCCAATGAATTCTTATTGCCCGATGTGTCTGGAATACATAAGTTGAACATGAGCACGATTTTGTTGTTTTTGTATTTTTTGCTAGTACTCAGTATATTTTAAGACATGGCAGCGCCAAGTGAAATGACGTTATCTTTTGGGATCGTGTGAAACTTTTGACACCATCCTAGTTGAGTTTAGATGAGGTTCTGGCGTTATGAGCATAATGAGTAGCAAATTGGCTCAATGTGCATCAAGCTTTGATGTGTAGGATTAAATCAATGAACATGTATATTTATCTCGTTGAAGGAAAAAAAATTGAAGGAGCTTTAACTCAACTTACTTCCTTTTCGTCTTGTTCAATGGTGATGCTGAACTGCTTCTAAGGGCATAGGCCATCAATTAAAAGGCGCCATCTAGCCCAATCATTAACTTCTGCCAGAGTTGAGACACGCCAGTGGTCATCCTCTTCTTCTGATACTTTGTGGGTTACACTAGGGTGGAGCGGAGTTGTATAGGGGATTTTCAAACGATGAATCTTAAAAACATAGCCTCTCAAAAAGCTACCATTTAGTCCAAGAATCATCCCTGTTTTTTCAGATTGTTTGAATTGACGGTTATGCAGCGCCGGCCATTTTAATTTCGTACTTTTCATCTAAAGTAACGGTCTTTCTAAGCTACACTGCACTGGCCCCTATTGGTCCAATCGTCTTGAAATGTTCTAAAAATTTGTAGGCATTTTATTTACAAATATTTTGAGCCTTTTTTTACTACATTGGATGGACCATTGGTTCTTGAGATATTTCAAATTGGCCGTTAGGCTCTCAGAATATTTTGCATGAAAACTCGGAAAATTGGAAAATCTTGAACTAAGTAAATTAGGATCAGAAAACTTAGTAGGGGTTTATTGGGATGTTGAATCCGAATATGACATCATCAAAAAAAATGACCTGTAAAAAGTGGTTAAAATGACAAAAGTTTGTTCATCGGTTCCATGGGATCTGTTTCTAGGAGTGCTCCTTAGAAGCAAAAATTATTTTGAAAGTCTTATCATGCTAAATAGTTCATAAAAAATCTATGAAAGCAACTTCTTGGAAATCGGATGAAAATTTGTGAAGTTAGACAATGGGGTTTTGAAGGGCCCAATTTGCTCCCAAAATACAGATTTTGTCCGGATTTTGAGTTTCTTTCACTTTTTCATCATAAAACAAAATGAACAATTTCAGTACTTAGAGTCAAAATCAAATGACTGTTGGAACCTGTGAAAATCCCTCCAGGGATCAAAATTTGGTATTTGCTTTAATTTCACTAATTTTCATCCGATTTCCAAAAAGTTAAATTCCATTGGTATTGTATTAACTATTTAGCATGATAAGACTATAAAAAAATAAATTTTGCTTCTATGGGTGCACTCCTAAGCCCCTAAAAAAGGTCTCAATGGAAACGATGAACAAATTTTTGTCATTTTGACAACTTTTAGCTTTTTTTCTATCTTTCAAAGAAAAGCTATTGTATTCAGGAAAAAAAATTTTTGTTCCTCGAAAAAAGTTGCTCCAAATGGTCTGAAACGTGAAAAAAACCATAAAAAAACATATGTCAGTGTGTGAATCCGTTGTCTGTCGGTCGTCGTCGTATTTATGTCATCTGTCGTGTGTCTGCGTCCTCGATAACTCATGTAATTCTCATTTGTCTTAAATTTTGTGTGCAGGCTTTTCTCAACAAAAGTAAGGAGTTCGTTAATGAGCCAAATTGAGCCACGGAGTCATACAAACTCTCCAAATTTTTCCAGAAACATTATCTTGTGTTTAGTACCCAAGAAAAGTTCTTACAAAAGTTTGACCCTGGGGAATCTGAAGGCTCCTAGGTAACAGCCACTTCTNATGGCAAGTGCCCGAAAACAGTTTCTATGCTAAATTTGGGATAATATTATCCATTCCTGTTGCTTCCAATTACCAGACTTTTTTGGATAACTCTGTAAATAATTTTCCGATCCTCTTCAAAATTTGCACATGTCATCTTTGTCGAAGTCTAAATCCAGTTCCTATCACAAAATATACAATAAATCCAAGAAAAGCTACTAATCTACTTAGTGGTGTCCTACATTTTTGAGCTCTAGAAAGGACCAGGGAAAAAGCGCCAATACCCAACGCCAAATTAAGAATTAAAAAAAAAGCAGGGAAGCTGCTGATATCCTTAGGCAACTTTTCCGCACTACCCGTTTTGGAATTTCTAAAACTTTTGAGTTTGACTCACCGTAATGATCATGTCAGCGTTATGTTAGTACCTTCGTATGTTTTGAATACAGGATTAAATAAACAGTTCTCAATAGAGAAGTGGCTAACTATATATCGTGAAACTACCAACTTATTCTTATTATTAAATTTCGATCTTATATGTTCATTACACTCCATTTTAAAAATTAATCCAAAAAAATCATTAACCCGATACTCCATAAACATGTCGGATTATTCCGAATTTGGCACCTCTGTAAAAGGTTATGTAACGCGTTATCTTATATTTTATGATTTCTGAGATTGATTTACAATTACACATTTTTTAATTGCTCTTTTGAATAAAAACCATTGTTCAATTGCGACTTTCGAAAAAAAAGATTCGAACTAAGAAATATATGTTATGCCTATATTGATGCGTTTTGAAAGACAATCCTCGTAAAGTCAGTTTTATTAATTGAATGCAAAATCTGACGTTGTTGATGTCTTTATATACAAAAAATCTAATCCGAATCTCTCAATAAAACAACAAATGAAATTATTTATCACGCTGTTACAAAAAAGTAACTTTCTCGCTATGAGATCATACTATTAGTTCTTTTTTTTTATTTATTTCTTTTTGTTGGTGCTTGACTTTACTTCGATTTGCTTGCCTCACTCTTCTCATAATAAACACACGGACGACCCACGCATTCTGTTTTCTACAATATCATTTAATATGTGTGTAATGTTTACTTTTTTACTTGTATATCAGAAGAGATTTCAACACGTTTCTTTGTTTGATGGGTCTTTCAAAAATCGGGTTCACAATAATCAGCTGATTTTAAGAACATTTAGAATTGAACTTGTTTTGGACACTTAATCATCTCTGAAGACCCAAATGATTGGACTAGCTCCCAAAAGGTTAGACTATGTAGAAGGACAGGATAGTAGATAGAATAAGATATTAAGTGCAAATTTGTACGCAGTGTTGTAGACCTACAGTTTAGAGTAGGTTTCGAACAACTTCAACAGTGAATTACAAATTACCCAATACGTTAGCAAGTTTATTTCTACAGATCACTGTCACGTTCTATTTTAAATTGACTAACTTTCTGCGTCAAACGACCTCTATCCACATCTGATAGTGTATAGTCCAAGTACAACGTGGCTCTGTCGTTACCATGTTGGAGTTCGCCCCGATTTTCAACTATTGTTGAACAATGGAGCTCAACTAATCTCGATTTAAACTATCATCGACATCAATGAAAAACGCAATATTTTATTTTGTATTCAACATTGACGGTGGTGGGATTTGAACCACTGCATCTCTGGTTTTGGGTAGACGCGCTACCCAATCGAACCACTTGTGTGTCATCTAACAGATGACGGCTTGACGTTCAACTAACATACAATACTTTTAGCAAATACGTGAAGCCTGCGAAAGCCGGAATCTCAAGGGACCGGAAAAAGTTTCCGGCATTCGCAAATTGAACCGTGTGACGGCTCGTTCCAAATGCCTTAACCTGGGAACTATGTTTTCAATGTTTCTTTTAACTTCTGTTGCATTTGAGGGGAGATAATAGAATCTTTCCTAATATAGTTTAGTAGAAGCTAACGCCTCCTAATAATTGGTTTACAAAAAGTCAACTGAGGGACCCCAGAGGTCCTCTACGTTCCAGCATTATATTTTTTGTTTGTAAAATTTTGTCTATTTTTGTTCGTTGAGGCCAACACGGTTTGCGTACAGAATCACCTCACGAATAATTGTCGTTGTTTTGAATATATCCAGTCCTGAACGTCGGAATGACCTCAAATATGGAACATATACTTTTGGTAAGTACCAAACAAAAGTTGCTAACAAAATTTGGTCTTGAAACCCCGGGATGGAAACCCATATGCATCATGCAGGGTATAAATGGGCTCAAATTTGAAATATAAGCTTTTCGTAAGCACGTGAAAACAGTTCCTATAACAAAAACTCATAGAATGACATCGAGATCTGAAAGCTGCTATGCAGGTCTAGACAAGTATGTTGTTCCAATTTTAAGCTCATATCGTTTATTCAAACTAGGGATTTCTTTATATTTCTGGTCAGGGTGAAGCTCCAAATTCTGAGGACGTAGGATAAAGTTTTCTTACGAACTGTTCTTGGGTACTTACTACATGCTTATATTCTACATTTGAGCTCATTCCGATCTATAGAATTCGAGAGTTCTCGAAGTTCCTTGTTAATAAGACCCCTCAGATCCCGAAGTCTCAGGACCCATTTTTTAGGAACTCCTCTCGGATACTTACCGAAAGCTTATAGCGCTGTCTGATCATTGGAACCCAAGATTCCTAGAAATTAATGGTCCGTAGGAGTAACCCGATCCCATATCCTTAGCATCAAATTTTGTTAGTGTAGTAACTCTAACCTAGCACCCTATACAATCTGAGTTACAAGGAGATCAAAGGAGTCGTTGATTTAAATACTTCAGGATTATTCTAATTTGATAATTCATTCTATTTGAGACCTTCATTTAATGAAGACGTTTATTTTAAAAGAAGCATATCTATTGGTTTAGCTTATGTTCCAAATTTGTGCTCATTCCGACAATAGAACCCAAAAATCCTGGTGCATAGCAACTTACAAATTCTGGGATTTTAGGATCAAAATTTGTTAGGAACTGTTCTTGAGGATATGTTCCAAATTTGAGTTCAGTTCCATCATTGGAACCCGAGATTCCTAGAAATTCCTGGTTTATATGGGTTTCCAAATCCCGGTGTCTAAGGATCAAATTTTGATAAGAACTATTCTTACGTACTTACCAAAAATTTATATTTAAAATTTGAGAACTTGAGTAATATTCAAAAAAAAAAATTGACAATTGTCCATGAGGTGACCCTGTACCGGGCCTGGCCATTTTTTCACTGCAAACTCATCCAAGTCGTTTTGGCCTCAACGAAAAGATATAGACAATTTTACAACCAAAAAGTATCATGCTGAACCTAGAGAATCTCTAGGGTTGCCCAGTTGATTTTGTGTAAACCCATTAGGAGGGGAAAAGGGGGGCGAATTATATAGGTCCAGTATTGAAACAACCGAAGGTTTGATTACAGACCTATCGCAAGAAAATCGAACAAGACACAACAGAGATAGCAGCTTTGGACAACTCCCGTCCCAAACATACATCCCGAAAGTTTAAATGGGAAAGAACCAATTCCGCCTTTCACAAGTTCAAAATGTAAGAAAAATTCCGTCGCAAAATTTCCGTCCGCGTCTCGCAAGTTTCTGGGATGGCAGGTTCAAAATATATGAAAATTAGCTGGCGGGGATAATTGTTTTCCTTCTTTCACAGGTTTCCGGTATTCGCAGTTTCCGCCTTTCACAGGTTTACTTGGGGTATAGTAAACTAGGCGTAGGCACTGGTGCTTCATAGAAGTGAAACGATCGAGGGATGTTTCAGACAGTGTGGCGTATTATTACGTATAGTAAAGGTTACCAGCCTTCGGTTACTGGGTTGAATAACCACAGGGCTATCTTTCTAAGCCTTTTTTCTCAGACCTTATTCATAAAGAGTGTTAGTTTGCTCAATGAATCGCAAATCGTGATAAGATACAGAATTCTGGAGTGCATGTGGTCTGATCATCTACACTGACGGCAATATTTATTGATTCGCCAACAAAAAAAACCTTGGATAGAAATGGCTCATAAGAGACTGGGAATGATTTGAAAGTGTCAAACATAAATTGTGAAAGGATTACATGGACGGTAAAGAGACTGTTGGTGTGTGTTTCGTGAACGCTGAGCAATATGCGGATGGCAGGATGATTGAAGGACTATAAGAACAATTGATAATGCAAACGGACGATGAATTGGCGGACAATTGATGGGTTGGACGTTCATGACAGTACGATGAGTTAAAGATAGGATAATGAATCATACAGTATATGCTCAGAAAAAATATTTTGCAACGATACCAAAACGCTTTGAAGTATTGTTTTTGGTTTGGAGAGTTCCGCCAAACCGACAAGAAAGCTGTTCATAAACTATTGACAAATTCAAAGGACAAAGAATCCAATAACATCGCCGAACTGTTCACCTGAAAATGCTATATACTATACTGAGAAAACACTTGATTACTGGCCAAGTTGACAGAAACAAGAGATTGTTTGAACTTGATAGAGAAGACCAAGCCACAGATACAAGGTAAAATAAATTTTGTTTTGCACAAACAAGATATTGTTTGCCTCAAACATGATGAGTATTAAAAAACACAAAAAGATCCTATTTCGCTGGAACACGTTACCTCGTTTGACACAAACCAGATCTTGATTGCTGTTTTGTTAAATAATGTAATGTTTGGCATCTTGTTCAAACAGTGTCGTATGTGACTCAAACAAGATCTTGGTTGTGGTAAATAAACCAAATATGATTTTGTTTCTTCCAAACAATATCATGTTTGAAAGACATAAGATACTGGTTGCCTCAACTAATAAAATCTTGTTTGACCTAACCAAACAAACACAGTTTTTAGTTGGTTGTGAGCTTTTTTTAGTAAGGACAAACAAGGGGTTTTCTCAGTGTAGAAGAGCATTTTGCCAAAAACAACCTCAACCGAGTTTTTTACCGGTGCTCATCAATTTGGTGTAGATATACGAAAATCGCGTTGGCCAGTGTGCCTCAACGTGCCTTGTCACAAACGATTGCCCTCCTAAAAATAAATAAAATATACATACGTTTTATCGCATTTATAATTATTTATTTCAATTTTCTTTGAACAAATTTTATATGTGTTTTACCTTTTTGTATTATATTCTCTTCTTATTAACAACAATAATTTGTCAGTTGTAATGAACCTATTTTATACATTTCATATGAGTTTATCTTATTTAAATGCAAAATGACAGTTCTTGAAACAACATTTTTTTCTGTTCTTTTTGTCGAGAAAAATGCTTGTTCACAAGGTTGAAACCGGGTGGGGAAGTGAGAAAAAGGAAGAAAATCGAATTTGAATAAACATATTTATTTGGGTATGTTTGGTGAAATGAAATAAAAACATACAGCATAACATATAACATAAGATCAATTAACTGTAATCACGAATCTCTCGAGTGAATGCATTGGGCGAACGATTCACTTTTAATTAAAATGCAATTTATCATCTATAAAGTACACCCTGCATCATATCTCTGTTTAATTGAAAAACTACTCTCGTAAAAACACTCCTTGGCACCAAATATCTCTCATCAACTGATATACATACAATAAAATAAACAGATCCATTACAATACTCTAGACATTAACTTTTCTAGTTTGAAGAGTTACATGATATTGGGTGTATTATGATTTGCAAAGAAGTCAACGTTGACCAATGTTGGGCGGTCAAAACAGANCTAGTTTGAAGAGTTACATGATATTGGGTGTATTATGATTTGCAAAGAAGTCAACGTTGACCAATGTTGGGCGGTCAAAACAGATTATAAACTGGTCAACATCGTCCATACAGTTGTTTGATAGACGTTGATATAAATTTTCAACCAGTTGTTTTGTGTCATATGGATTGTCTACAATTGGTGCCAAAGTCGCCAAATACCTTAAATAATTGCAAAAACACAAAATTAAATATTGAAACTGGTCAACATTTACGAAAACACTGTCCAACAACTGTGCTATATTTGACCTCGAATGTCCTTACAGATGTTGGGCAGTTCGAATCGTCAAACGAAGTTCACCAACTGGTCAACATTTTAGGCCAAAAACAGTTGTTGGTCATATGTTGACCTCCACTATTTCATTCGAGTTGAGCAGTGCATAACAGTTGTACTAGCTGATGTTGACGACTTTTGCACGCTGAGAAGTATGATTTGATTATTGTTTCCATCTTCTGGACCATTTTTTGAGCATTATCAGAGTGTCCGACTTATATATAAGCATAAAATCCCCCATAATCTCAAAAATCTCAACAAAAAGTCTCAAAAATCCCAAAAAGTCGACAAAGTCCCCAAAAAGTCTGAAAAAGTATAAAGTCCACAAAATCACAAAAAATTCCACAAAGTCCTGAAAAATCCTCAAAACATCCCAATAGTACCAAAACGATCCACTTACTTTCTTACTTAAAGGCCTATGGTACCCAAGCAGGACACAGACGATCAATAGCTCTATTCCATCTCATTCGGTCCCTTACTATCACGTCACCCCATTTATCGTTGCGTACACCCAACTCTGACTTGACGGAACGGTGGTGCGAAGTTTAGCGTGGTCTGCCTCTGGATCTGGTTCCTTCCCGAGGACAATACTCCAAAGCTTCTTTAGATACTGATCTGGGCTCCATTGGGCCTGATTTCTATCTATACTGGTCATACACTCATACTACCTTGCCGCCCTAATTCAGTGTTAGTAATCGTTCGAAGCCATCTTGGATTTGACACAGACATCGATTGACAAATTTCGGAATTTTATTGGTGATTGAATCAGTCACTTT
>JXPH01004607.1:0-12207 GCA_001014845.1 Mochlonyx cinctipes | reverse complement strand
CACTTTGTGGTTTCCTACGTTTTTAAAACAAGGTTATATTTTTGTTAGTTTTGGCATTTGGCATAGATTTTGGGGGGCGTTTTCCTATTAGCTCCCTCCATTGCATTCGTTTGATGATCTCAAGAATTGTATTCGTTTGAACCAAAAAAAATTGAATTGTTTGCGCTGAAATAATGTTTGACTTTTTGAATAAAATTGTTGGTATTTGAACCCAAAAAAAAGGTTCAATTAAATCAAAAAAACGAACCTTTTGTAAAAATTCGACTTTTTGTTTCGGTGTACTAGCATCAAAAAGGCAAAAGGATAAAATATAAATATTTAAAACGTATTCATTTAACTCGACTTCTAAGGCTTACTTCCCGTTAAATAAATTTGTAAAAGATAGTGAGGAAAAAAATATGAAGTAGAAAGTCTTTGCAGGTTTTCAGAATATTTTTTTCCTCTGGGTTATAATCTCCGTCTACCATATTGTTAATTTATAATTGGGAGGACCTTTTTTGCTATTGATGACAGAATGTTGCAGAGAGAATTAATTTCACCTTCCTTGAAGTGTATATTAAAAAAGAATATCCCCGGCTTACTGCTAGCTGCAAAGGTGGGTTGGTGTGATCGTGACGTGATGTATGGCGTGAGATAAGGTTACGGAGAGGCTACGGAGTGTCATTTTGGTTTGATTTATGTATTTATTTTTCGAAAAAGTGTCTCGCGAATTTCGGACGGCACACAAAAAGAGAATTAATGAGAGATTAAGATGTCAATATTTTTAATGGAGTTGAAAAGCATGTAAAATGATTAAAGACCCTTCAAATGAGGCGATAAAGTGGGCTCGGATAATGATATTGAGGAGAGGGGAGGTGGAGGAGATAAATGTCAAGCTTTAATTAATGTTTTTGGACTCGCTTGAACCGAAACAAATTGTATTCACATTATTTATCCATTTAAAAAGGATGACAGATTATTTCATATTGCCGAAATGGGATTTTTTTAAAAGTAAATCATCCTTTTTTGGTTTAACCATTGTGGATGATACTAATGATGTACAACTTGGAAACTTATTGATTATCTAAAATCCCATTTTATAACCCTTATCTTAGGGATAAGGCTGTTTTTTCACTATTGGTTGAACAACATAACAATTTCCCACAACATGGGTTCATACGGACCCGAACTATCTAGAATCTTTGAAACTTTATTTGAGAATATTTGTTTTTGTGACTATCATAAACTCACTAATTACCCCTAAGGGCACCTTTAGGAACCAACCTGTCAATTTTTGGTGAACATCAATATTTTCATACCGTTCTTTTAGTATTTTATTTATAATTTATGCTTTTTTTTATAATTTATGCTTTTTTTTATTCTGTTGAGCTTAAAATACTTGATAATATCATTGCGGATCTTCTGATACGGCCCCATGGGGCTAAACACCAATTTCTTCCATCATTAGTAGTTTTGAACCGGTTTTTTATTTTCTTCATAATTTCGATTTCAATATGTTTTCATTTTTACGTATGATATTTCATTGGGACTATTAGGGGTACCCCCAGTGGGACCAAGAACCAATTCCTTCAGATATCAATTTTTTAAACCGTTATTTTTTATTTTCTTCATATTTCAAATTTGTTTTAATTTTTTATGTGTGAAATTCCTTAAGAGGCTGTTGAGGGTACCCCTAGGTGGACCGAACACCAATTTCTTCAAATATTAATATTTTTGAATCGTTCTATTTTCATTTTCGTCATATTTTAAATATAATATAATTTTTATGTATGGTATTTCAGAGAATACCCTCAGGGTGACCGAACACCAATTTCTTAAATGACAAATATTTTTGAACAGTTCTTTTTATTTTAACTTCTAGATGTTCAAGTCTTGCGTTTGGTCCAAAATGAAAATCGCCCAAATATATTTTAAATCACGTTTTGGATCCTAGGAATCATTTCCGACCAAAATTGGTTGGACGTCGTCTGTAAGTCGGTTGGGCGATCCGTCTATCCGAAACTTTTTTTGTCTCAAGAAAAATCCTAGACGGTTTGTCTGATGGAACTAAAATTTTGTAGGAAGTATTCTTTTGATAAGGNTTGATAAGGACACGTGATCCATTCATATGAGAGCCTAATCCGACAAAGGCTTTTGTGGGCTGTCATACAAAAGTTTGTCCTTGTATCGATAAAAACGATATCAATCACAGATTTATTTATAAAATATTTTGAAATTTTGGCCAAGAGTATTTATTTGTACCCATGCTATGCCCACCAATTTTTAGCCCAATCGGACAAAGGCTTCTGTCAGCTACCATACATAAACTCCTCATTTTATAGATAAAACCGATATAAATCACACATTTATGAATAAAATCTTTTCAAATTTCGACCCAAATTGTTAATTGGTACCCACTTTATGCCCTATTAATTTTTACCCTAATTGGACAAAGGGTTCTGTGGGCTCCCATACAAAAGTTTGTCATTTTATCAAGAAAATCACTCTAAATCCGACATTTATGAATAGAATCTTTCGAATTTGTCAATTTTTGTCANTTGTCAATTTTTAGCTCAATCGGGCAAAGGCTTCTATATTTGAAGAAATTGGTGTTTGGTACCCCTGAGGGTACCCCAATAGGCCCAATAAAACGTCATACATAAACGAAGGAAATGAATGATTCAAAAATATTGATATATGATGAAATTGGTGCTTTAGGGTTACNATATTTGAAGGAATTGGTGTTTGGTACCCCTGAGGGTACCCCAATAGGCCCAATAAAACGTCATACATAAACGAAGGAAATGAATGATTCAAAAATATTGATATATGATGAAATTGGTGCTTTAGGGTTACTTCCCCTAAGGGTCCTAATTTCTTTTTCAAGTCTTAAAATAATTATATATTGAAAAGATAGCTGAATATATGTTTCAAGACAGAACTCTATTTTTCAGAGCTTAAAAAATTGTTTTCTAAATATAATTCTGGAGCTGCACCGGTTTCTAACCCAGGGAGGGCCTATTTCTATTTTTTCAACCGTACAGTTTGAAATTAAAGATATTGGCACAGGTATACCCGAAATTTTGTTGATCTATTTCTTTCTAAGTTGATAAATTTCACATTGAAAGTGCTTCTGGGTTCGCATGAACTCATGTAGTTTAACGGGGAGTTATAGTCTAAATTTTTGCAAAAACTAGCAACCAAAATCCAAAGAACTACCATGCACTGTTGCGTTTTCTGGTACACCTAAAAAACATCTGGGTAAACAACAAAAATGCAATGAATTATTAAGAGGACCCCTTGAATTTTGAAAAAATCACCTGACTAGAGTACCTTATACAGTCCATTAAGTACCGAGCCAGCTTGAAAAAAAAGTGTCTTCACTGTTTGATATGGATGCCATTCGCTAGAGGTTGATGAGAATTACATTTCATTATCTGAAACTATAGTCACTATCTCAATTTTAATAGCTGACACTGACCGTCTGAAGATAGTTCTATTACGTTGGCTTATCGATTCTTAAAAAAACCTCACCCTATAGCAGACATGTTAGTTAGGAATGCCTGACGGGTATTAAGGTAGAGCAGATTCACGAAAATGAGAAATTCAAAAACCTACCCGCCAAAAAGTTGCAATTTAGTTCAAGGATCATTCTTGATTTTTTCAGATTTTTTGAAATGAGCGTTATGCATCACCGGCCATTTTAATTTTATACTCATCACCAAAAATAACGTTCTTTTAAGCTACACTTACTCCTGTTGGTCCGATAATTTTGAAATGTTATAAAAACTTGTAGACATTTTATTGTCGAACATTTTAAGGTCTTGTCGACTTTTATCGAACCACTAGCTCTTGAGATATTTTAAATTGACCGTTAGGCTCTCAGAATATTTTGTATGAAGACTCGAAAAGGTACCCCTGGGACCGTTTTTAGTAGCTTAGGAGAGCCCCATAGAAACAAAATTTGTTTTTATAGATTTATCATGATAAATAGACAATAAAAAACTAATGAAATTTTACTTTTTGGAAATCGGGTGAAAATTGGTGAAGTTCCGTGAAGCTAACTTCAGGGGTTGGTGAAGGGCCCATATTTGCTCCCCAAATACGGATTTGCTCCACCAAATGTCCGGATTTCGAGTTTCTTTCACTTTTTCATTATAAAACAAAATAAATAATCAATTTCAGTACTTAGAATTAAAAACAAATAAATGGAACCTGTGAAAACCCCTTAAGAAGGGGTTGAAATTTGGTATTTGCTCTAACTTCACCAATTTTCAACCGTTAATGGGTAAATCGGGCCACGGGGTCATGAGGCCCTCATACAAACTCACCAGAATTTTCCACATATCTTGAGTTCTAATGATCGAAATGAGCTCAAATTTGGAACATAATCTTGTGTAAGTGCCCAAGTACAGTTCCTATAAAAGTTTGACCCTNCCCCATACAAACTCACCAGAATTTTCCAGAAATCTTGAGTTCTAATGATCGAAATGAGCTCAAATTTGGAACATAATCTTGTGTAAGTGCCCAAGTACAGTTCCTATAAAAGTTTGACCCTGCGACATCGGGATCTGGGGGCACCTGTGCACCAGGAACTTCCAGAATTCTTGAGTTCTAGTGATCTAAATGAGCTCAAATCGGGAATATAAGCTTTTGGAAAGAATATAAAAATAGTTCCTAAAACAGTTTGACCCTGGGACATCGGGATCAAGGGACTCCTAAGTACCAGGAACTTCAAGAATTCTTGGGTTTCCTTGATCGGAATGAGCTGAAATTTGGAATATAAGCTTTTGGTAAGCATCCAAGAATAGTTCCTATGCTAAATTTGGGATAATATCATCTATTGTTGGTGCTTCCAATTACCAGACTTTCTTGGATAACTCTGTAAATACTCTTCCGTCCCTCTTCAAAATTTGCACATATCATCTTTGTCGAAGTCTTAATCCAGTTTCTATCACAAGGTATAGAATAAATATGATGAAAAGCTACATAATCCACTTTGTGGTTTTTATTATGTGTTGAACACAATAAGACTAAAAAACAAATTTTGCTAATGTCAAATTTGGATTCAGCATCCTAAAAAACCCCAGATATCAATTTTTCTGGCCCTAATTTACCTAGTTCAAGATTTTCCAATTTTCCAAGATTTTATACAAAATATTCTGAGAGCCTAACGGTCAACGGGAAAATCCTCCATACAACTCCGCTCTGCCCTTACGGGTATGTCTGATATAGGGTCATATATTTTTAGAATCTATCAGCCAACAACATCATAAAACTCGGGGCATAGCGTAGAAAAATGAAATGTTACACTCGTTCGAATGGCACTCCTATCAGACGGTGTGCTTTTGTGTCACTAAGCCAGCCCCACCCCAAGCTTGAATTTAATAAAATAACGAGATCTATCTCCTTTCAGTTAACAAGCAAAATATTTTTTTTAAATTTAAACTCAAAGCTGTTTTATTCCCCTTTTTCACCTGTAAAAAAAAAACCGGCATTACAGACGTCCTTCAACACTTATTGGCGTTATTTTATAAAAATGTTCTCGGTAATTCTACCAGCTGCACCACTGGAGAATTAGAAAATGATTGAAAAATGGTAGATTATGCAATTTAGAATTGATTTCTTTTTATTTGCTCGGATTAATTTAATTTATCGTGTGGAAGAAAATTCTTCGCCAATTCCATTAAAAGCAAATTGTAATTAAATTTATTGAAAGTATTTCACAAATGATCACCACTAGATGGGTGGGTGCAGAGAGAGGTGCCATTCGGATAACGAAATGGTATGGAAAATGAAGAAAAACCAGAATGGAAAACGTTGTAATAATAGAGTAAAAAGCCTCTCTCTTGCTCCTCCTGTCTCGTCTGTTTTCGCTCCTTTTTCTCTGATTATATCAAGGATGCAGGATTATTATATTGAAAATGTGATTCGAATGAGGGTTTATTATAATAGATTTCTGTTTTTGTTTCTTTTATCGCATAAAACATAAAGTGTCCTTACGAGATTTTGATAAGGTAGCAAATGTATCATAAAGTAGAGTCCAGCCTGGCACATATAACGTAAACAGCTATTTGTTTTCTTATCCTACGAGAATGATGGGCTTTCTTATATTTCCTTTTATAGTCTTCTTCTCTATTTTTTGTTGTATTGGTAATATTGGCGTTTTTTCAGTTCTCAGGAACATTTTACCCTAAATCGAGAACCTATTTTTTGCTCTTGCTCTTATTTTATTTTGTTAAATCAGACAAAAGAGGACTTTTATAAAATTGAATTACAGTTGAGTTGAGATAGCTTTTTTGTAAATAATCCTACATTTATACTTTTATAAGAAGATTTAATACAATTTCTAATAGAAAATTAACCTTCTTTTGCTTGTAGCTTAAATTTTTTATGTAGCTTTAGAATTTTAACAAACACCTTACTCGCATAATAAGGACTGAGTTTGGAAGATGTTTGAAAGCAAACTTGGGTTGTCGACCAAATGTTAAAACACAGTGTCAATCGATTACCAAAAACCTTGAGCATGAGTTGATTGGTTTTTTCGGGTCACATCACGAATTTTAGTACTAAATCGTAAAATAAGAAAAGAAAAGAACAAAAAATATAAAACACAGAAAAGAGGAGGAATATGTTAAAGATTTATAGTTAGTATAATGTATCTATAATGGATGATGTAATATTAGCTTTTCATAATATAAAATAATAAAAAGGAAGAAATATGTATTCGGATCGGCTTGACCTAAATACATTTTGTATCAGATTTTATGCTAGAGCACGTGAGATTACATCTAGACATACTCACATAACATATCATGCTGTAGGAAGCTTTTCGCATGTCAAAATGAATATATTTATGCAAATAGAAAGGAAGAGATAAGAAATTTTCAGCTATAATTTATAAATTCAAATTCCAAACAGATTTCTACTTACGAAGATTATAAAAAATGAAAAAGTTTGAGATTTTTCTTCGATGATGAATAGAATATCAATCATTTCCAGTTTTTTTTCTCATCAATTTTAAATTTTTATCTCGTACATATTGCGATTTTTTGCTCTAAGGATTGGATTGAGGAGAAAATGTTTATTGAACATTCAACCAAAGACAATAATACCAAGCAAGATATTAAAAAACGGGGTTTCGTCGGGGATATCGTTGTAGAAAATCTTAAATGATTTTTGAAGGCATACCAACATTTAACAAATAGGATTTTGGTTTGTGTCTTAGTTTGTACTATTTTGTTTTTAGTTTGTGTTTTGGTTTACATGTAATCCCTATTGAAAATACGCGCCACCTAGTCCTGGTTTTAATGCATTTTTCTCGTTGTAGATGCGTTGTTGCAGATATTTTTTAAATGTTGGTATGCCTTCACAAATCACTTGAGATTTCCTACAATGATTGCCTGGACGAATCCCTGTTTCTGAATATCTTGTTATTATTGTCTTTGTCTTAATATCCATTATTTTTTATTCAACGACCAATGTGGAGGAGCTTTGGTTGAGGATTTAAACAGCACAATCTGCAAATTATGCTGTGGAGCATATGCGATAATTTTGGTTTGTGTCTTAAATTCTGTTGGGTTTTGGTCTTTTTTTGTATGTAATTCCTGTTGAAGATACCTAATCCTGTGCCAATGCAGCTTTTAAAAAAAAATGGTTAAAATGTTGACATTCTTTCACAGAACAGTTGAGAAGCTCTGCCATAAACAAAGGAATACTAAGATGGCCAGAAACGAGATTGCATCGTAGCTTCGGTCGTGGCTAATCTCATGTGATTTGTGAAGGCATACCAAGATTCAAACAAAAATATGATCATGGTTGCAACTACAACCAAAATAATGCATTGAAACAGTACTAGGTGGCGTGAATCTTTAATAGAATTATATGTAAACCAAGACACAAACTAAACAACAAAAACACCCAAATTAAGACACAAACCAAAATACTTCAACATTATAGCAGTTTACACCACAACATGCTTTTGAAATCAACCACGACTACAGGCTCGACATTGGTTCTTCAATTCACCCAACTATTTCATAGACGAATGAATACTAAGATGTCCAGTATTCACAAACCAAATGAGATTAGCCACGACCAAAGCTTTCGATGCAACCTCATTTCGGGACATATTAGTATTCCTTTGTCTATGACCATGCATCTGGATTTCTTAGTATTCATTCGTCTATGGCTCTGTTTCTGGATATTTTTATTTTGATTGTCTTTGCCTCGTTGCTGCTGTTTTCGCAACCAATAGTAGCAAAAAGTCTTTCATCAATACTTGAATTTCACCCTTTGGAATAATAGGAGTATTACAACTCTTATTTTAATGTTGTTGGTGCCAGTTCAGCAAACTGACACCATCTGCGAGTTTTTTCTCCTTAAGTCTGTAACGGGGTTTTCTGGGCCACAATGGAGATGAAATAAAACAATAGATGTTTCGAATTGTTAGTCTTTAATGTCACAATATTACATAGAATTACTCCGTTACAGAGACTTTCCCCGTTGGACTGTTGCCGGCCCACTCTGGAGTGCAAACACATCGAATCTGTGAGTGGAGAAAAGGTTAAAATAATGATATGTGCGACTAACACAATCGTGAACTGCGCACCGGAGAACTTTTCACAAAAAAAGCTTACCAAACACGCTCCTAGCCTAGGGAAAAGGTGGTTGGGACTGGCTCCTCTTCCTCGCTTCTTTTCTTCAGCGGCTGCTGGCGCTGAACTCGCTCTTTTTCCACCCAAAATTGAGATTACTTTTGGAAAATTGAAAATTTGGCACCCAAAAACTTCTTAACTGTGACATCTCTCCTTGGTTGTCACTTCCAAAGAAGAACTCCAAATTCCACGTTACCCCTTTCTCTCAGTATTCCACCGTGGTATGTCCTCTCTCCTTCGATAAAGTAACCAGAGCATGTACACGTTTGAATTACGTATTCGCCACCGAATCATCAAGGTAACCTTCCTCCATTGAGGTAATTCAAGGCACGAAGCAAAAATGCCTTATAAGTCCTGACGAACAAATTTCTCAAAAGCCAAAAATTTTCAATCTATAATCTTTTAGCTTTTCTTTCTTTCGCCCATCATATCTATAGGTAGAAAAAGAAATGTATGCAGTAAAATTGGTTCCTCGGGAAAAGTTACTCCAAATGCTCTGAAACGTGAAAAAAACCAAAAAAGAGTCTGTGTGTATCAGTCTGTCTGTCTGTGTGTCCATATCCTCGCTAACTCGCATAATTCTCAACCCATTTTGTTGAAATTTTGTGTGGAAGCTTTTCTTAACAAAAGTAAAGACGAGTTCGTTAATGGACCAATTTGGGCCATGGGGTCAGGCGGCCCCATAAAATTCAAAATTTCAGAAATCTTGAGTTTTTATGATCGGAATGAGCTCAAATTTGAAGTAATCTTTCGGAAGGTATCCAAAAACAGTTCCTGAAAAAGTTAAACCAGATTTTGGGTGCATTATGTGGGATTTTTTAATTATCGGCAAAATTAATTTTCTTGAACAAAAATTCATAATCACTTTAAGAAAAATAGTGTAGTATTGTGTGCAATAATATTAATTTTACTATATCTTAATCAGCTGGTAAACTAGAAATTGTGCTGCAACAATCGTTGCGCCTTTTAACAGCCATGCACCATCATGCCATCACTAAAAAAATTCTCAGAAAAAAGGGTGCATTATGTAAGATTTTTTTATTATCGGCAAAAATAACTTTCTTTAACTAAGACTCATAATTTAGTTAAGAAAAAAGGGTACATTGTGCAATAATATTTATTTAAGAAAGGGTGCATTAAATAGGGGTTTTTAATAATCGCAAAAACTAACTTTCTTTCACTAACATTCTTAATAAATTTATGAAAGAAAGGGTGCAATGTGTGTAATAATTTTAGTTTTACTGTGTCGCAATCACTGAAAAAATTCTTTAAAAGGAGTGTGCATTATGTGGGTTTTTGTATTTGAAAACAAGTTATAAATTTAGTTATTATTTATGTAGGCCAATTGACGAAAAAACTTTTTTAATGATTCGACCAAATGTCCAAATTCAAAAACAAATCGGTCTTATGGGTTTAGCCCCTTTTGGTTCGGCCGAACGGCCTAAGGTATCGGGTTCGGTGGGCTCCTGTGTGTCAGGAACTTTCAGAATTCTTGATTGGAATGAGCTCAAACTTGTAATGTTAGCTTTTGGTAGTTTCTTTGCTAAATTTAGGATAATATCATCTATTCCTGGTGCTTTCAATTACCACACTTTCTTGAATAACTCTGTAAATACTTTTCCGATTCTCTTCAAAATTTACACATATGACCTTTGTTCGTCTTAATCGAGTTTCCATAATAAAATATACAATCAATAAAGAAAGAAAAGCTGTAGAATCTTCTTTGTGGTTTCCTGCGTTTTCCTTCCTAGTATGTGCCCATATCCTCGTTAGCTCACGTAATTTTCAACTTATTTGACTGAAACTTGGTATGTAGGCTTTTCTCAACAAAAGTAAGAAGGAGTTTTTTAATGGGCTGAATTGGGCCACGAGGTCTGAGGGACCCAATACAAATTCACTAGAATTTTCCAGATATCATGAGTTTTAATGATCAAATCGAGCTCAAATTCAGAACAAAAACATTTGTTTAGTATCCAACAGACAGTAATAAAATGACACTGAGCCATCGGGAACTGTGGGCTCTTATGTACCACAAACTTTCCCAATTCTTGATTTATATTTATTTTTAAAATATATTTAAGATTTATTAAAATTTCTCCTTCATTATTTTTGTTGCAGAATTGTTCGAGCGATGAAACCTACTCAACAAACTCAATAAAATATCAAATCTACAAAAGTAAGAAAAAGAAAAAAATTCTCAACAATCAAATCAGAAATTGGAACGAGTACCAGCAGTATGAGAGAAATAATCAAAATGATGATGCTGTGGTGCAAGAAGCTCTTACGCCATCTAACGCTAGTCAAAATGAAATCAAAACCAATTCGATTAAGCACTTGATAACTCTTTTGTATGTAAATATTATGAAGCGAATTTCCACTACTGATAAACTAAACTACCGAGTGTTTGTGAATGTTGTGCTGATCCAATTGTTGTTAGACGACGTTGCTGATGCTGTGGAAGCCATTGTCTTTGTTTCGGTTCAATTTAAATTGATTTGTGATAATAATAATAAAAATTCAATTCCTCCTCCACCATCCACCACAGGGTGGTGTTCAAAATGGCGTCTGAGTGAAGCGTGTTTAGTACAAAATGGTGATTGTTTGTTGAGTTTTGTTGATTTTTCCACTAGAGTTATTGAATATCAAAAATTTATAATTATTAGAATAACAATTACGGGAATTGATTTTATACGTAGGACTATTGATTATTTTTATGAAAAATTAAAAATATTATTATTATCAAATGAATTTAATAGGAGTTTTAGTGTAAATATTAATATTAATAACAATAATAAATTGTGTAAATTATTTGAACATTATGATGGAAACAAGATGGAGGAGGATGATGAAAATAACAATAATTTTATAAAAACACGGTTGCTATTTTGTATCAACGAACATCATCAAAATCATCATTATGATAGCCAACATTGTCACCATCAACATCATCAACATCAACATCATCATAATTATTGCAATGGAAATCGAAAAGAAAAAGTGCTTAAAGAAAGGGGGATGAAATTGAGAAAAAGCTTGGCAGCCAGCAAACACTGGAGTTCTTTTTTCATGTATTTGTTATTGTTTATGTGTATACCAATACCAGTAATATCAGCGTCTATGCATAATGTTAGATATAGTACGAACATAGTGAAAACCAAGTATGGACCACTTAGAGGGATTATATTACGTGCTAATCCACCAATAGAAGCCTTTTTGGGTGTGCCGTACGCGTCGCCACCTGTTGGGAGCTTGAGGTAAGATTTTTTGAAGCATAAAACAACCTTTTTATAATTTGAATATTTTTTTAACGTCGCTTATTGTAAATTCTAACTTTATACATTTTTGAAGTTCCATGTTAAAAATCTTTAAAAAGCTTTAAAGCTTCAGTTTATTGAAATAGTATATTTTTATTTCAAGTTTAACTTATGTAAAGCTTATATGCTCAAATTCTTGAAATAAAGCTTCATCGGCACCGCAGTGCTTGTTTGTTATAAGTTAAAAAAGACAAACTGCGATAAACACAAAAAAAGTTTTGCAAAAAACATAACTCGTAGACCCTGGATTTTAGGCA
>JXPH01004606.1:165-12903 GCA_001014845.1 Mochlonyx cinctipes | reverse complement strand
TCTAGTCTATCAGAATTGTAGATTTGAAAGTTGGNGGTCATTGATGAAGATAGAGAACAACAATGGTCCCTCTATAGAACCCTGTGGAACTCCATTCCTCAACGGCAATCTCTCCGACTTAGAACCATCATTCTCAACATACTGGCTACGCCCGGTCAGATAAAACAAGATCATTCCAACAGCATTATCCTCCAGATTATATCTCTCCAACTTTCGACACAGTAAAAGATGATTTATTGTATCGAAGGCTTTAGAAAAATCTAAAAGTACTAACACTGTTATCATTTCCTTGTCCCAAAAAGATCAAAATCCTTTCAAGTCACGCTAGTTTCACAACAAGGATATCGTTGGAAGCCTCTTTAACTTCTGAGAGATTTAAGCCTTGGATTGAGAAAATCAGGTAATTTTTAAAGTTTTTACAGAGGGCCCCCACATTTGCAAATTGGGGCCTCTATACTATACGTACAGTATGCAGGTAGTTCGGTAACAGTACGATTTTTTTTACAGACAGTTGCACGCAAATCTCTCTTGAATACTCTCTATATATTCCGTACGTTAGAAATAAAGGATGCAAGTGTGCATCCTTTATTTCCTCGGTGGAAAGGCCGTATAGAATCGACGGACGATAGTCTGTCGATTCGCAAAATGCTCATCCGTACCTCGAACATTGGATTTGGTTATAGGACGTTCGTCGGTGGATTCGTAGGACCTTCATCCATGGATTTATAAATGTTCATCCGTTAAATTCAAAAATCTTTGGACCGTGGATTCGAAGGATGCCAAACTATAATTTTAGGAAAAAATATTTTTGATTCTACGTACCAGAAGCTCGTGGATTAAACGGATGAAATCCTTAAATATTTTTTGAAGGACGTACGTCCGTACTTTTTTTTTAAGAAAACGTATGGTGAAATTCAATGTTTGGACCTATTTTTGTGTTATTTTGTTTTAGTTAGTGGATATTTCTTGGTAAGGAGAAACAAAGCTTCAGACAAAATAAAACATTTTTCTTCAATTACACTTACAGAACCTTTCTTCTATCTAATTTGAAATACGGGTTTATTTTCGATATTTAGACTCCAGTCTGAGACAGCATAATATTCATAATCTTAGGCGTTTTGATCATGTGTCTCATCTAGAGTCCAGCTTGCTGGGGTGCTCTTTGGAGAAGTTTTACAAATACAGAATAGCTTGCAGCGTGTTTAAGGCGCTGCACGGTATGTCTCCAATTTACATGAATGACTTCTTTGTTCGGGGGTCTTTTTCGAGAACAGAAAACCTTCTAATGCCACGATTTCGGACGGAGGGCTTTGGTAATTCCTTTAGAATAGAGGGCGTTAGAGTTTGGAACTCCTTGCCAGAAACAATCGCGTCTTTGGAAAGGATTTCAGCTTTTAAAGCTGCAGCGCTGGAATTCATCAAAAGAAGCTAGCCAGCACCAGCACTCTACTTATGTTATTTTATTGTTTATTTATTTATTAATGACTGTATATACATTTTAAATGGGTCAAACTATTGTAAATGAGAAGCATCTCGCTTGATTATATGGAAAATATACAAAATACAAATACAAAAAAATACAAATATGGGAAGTTCACCTCAATATGGTTTCTTAACTCGCTGCAGTATTCGGGTAGTTCGCATTTTTTCTTATGGGTGCGGAACACTGTAGGGGTAATTTAGAGCTGCTCAAAATTAGTTTTCGGCTGGTGAAATATAATTTTCAGCCGCACATATTTAATCTACGCCGCTCAAATTTAATTTCGGCCGCTCAAATTCAATTTTTGTCCCCTAAAAATAAAATTTTCGGCGCTCAAAATTAAGTTTTAGCCAATGACATTTAGACTTGGACAAAGATCGCATGAGAAAATTTTGAGGACGCTCGAAAAAGTATTTACTGAATTGTCCAAGAAGCTTGGTGATCGAAAGCACTCATAATGGATGACGTTATCCTAAATTAAGCTTATAAACTGTTTTCGGGTACTTACGAAAGCTTATATTCCAAATTTGAGCTCATTCCGATCACCAGAACTCAATAATTCTGGAAGTTCCTGTTTCCTCAGATCCCAATGTCCCAACGTAAAACTTTTTTAGAAACTGTTCTTGGATACTTACCACAAGATTGTGTTCCAAATTAGGGCTCATACCCATCGTTAGAGCTCGAGATTTCTGAAAAACGCTGGTGAGTTTCTATTGGGGTCACCCAGACCCCGTGGTTCAATTTGGCCGATAAACGTTTAGTTGACAGAAACCTCCACTCAAAGTTTTAGCCTAATCGGCTGAAAATTACGCGAGTTATAATGCTGACAGACATACAGACAAACACATACATTTTATATGTTATTTTCACGTTGCAGACTATTTTGAGCCGGTGGCTTTTGTATGGCTGAAAACAAATAATTCATTCTAACAATACAAAGAATTCAAGTATGATCAAAAATCAATTTTCCTCTATATTCCTAAGCCCACCACCAGCTTCTCACGTCCCCCATACTCGTTTATCGTATAAATTAATTTGAAAATCATGTAAATTTCCCATCGAACACCAAACAAAATAAAACAATGAGCTTCAAAAACAATTTCTTTTGAATTTTCCGCACCTAATTGTTAATTTGAGCCGGCAAGGCAAGACAAGGCAACAATCTCGTCTCATCCTGTTGTATTTACTAAAATTCAATCCAGTTCATCGTTCGCATCCCATCGTCTCCGTGTGTATAGTCAGGAAACATGCGAAATTTATGTAAACAAAATCAGAAAATTTGTACCATTATTAAATGTTTTATTATTAATAGACAAAATTGGGAAAGTTCGGTGACGGCGGTGGTTGATTGTTTTACAATTTTACATTTTAATTAATTTGAGGTGATTTATCTTTTATCAAAATTATAAATGTAGACATTATTGTGTACCTACTTTCTGGAGTGTAAAACAAAGATGGATCATCTTCTTCTTTTTATAAATTTTCCATCTTTTCGTGCATAATTTATGTAAAGATTGGTTGATTTAAAGCACTTTCCATAAATTATTCTGTTTGTTATCCACCTAATTTTCCCTTCAATTATTCAATCATTCTCTTCTACTTTTTCTTTTTCTTTTTATTTTCATCACGGAAAATTATTTCATGCGATTCTGAGATTTTTCTTCTTCTTAGTTAATAAGAAATTGTAAACTCAAATATTTGGATTAGCGAAAGGTAAATAATTTTCAGCGCTTTAATTTAGACGGCAAACAATTATTTATTCGTTTTTGTGAACGGAATTCAAAGTTTTCGGCTATAATTTGAAAAGATCAAAGGGATTTTAAGATTTGAATAGAATTTATTACTAATGGACGAATTCTTCCATAATTAATTGAAGTGATGTTTGAAAGAAGAACTTATAAAGAATTTGCTTTGAGAACTAAAATAACACTGGCTGGCATGCAACAATTTTTCTCTCATTCAGCGCTGACTATATGAAATAATTTTGTACTATTGATGTATAAACTTGGGAGCTGCATTAGCGTAGTGCAAATTCTGAGAAGCCTATTTTTTTCTTGGGAAATATTTCTCTAAAAATATGGATCCTGTAACAAATTACCCTGGTCGAGGCAAAAATATTGGTGTTCAAAAAGGTCTACAGAGGGTTTGAACTGGTAGTGGTCAGTGAGGGCAGCATTTTATTAAAAATAATAATATTAAGGACTATAGTACCCTAGGGGGACCAGGCAAGTATTAATTCAAACCCCATGTTTCAAACAACAGTGGACCTACAGCTTATAGTGTATCCCGAACCACCACAACTTTAATGGTAATATGAATGAGTTACCAGCTCATTGAGCCCATCAAGTCATGTTCAGTTTTTATTGCAAGGAAACTGACTAACCTCTTCGACATGAACGCCATTCAAACACCTTCTATCCCAAACTTAATTTATTGAAGCAAGTATATTTTTGATAGCACCACTTCAACGATACGTGTCAGAAAGCACCTTGTTTTCCCTATTATTCCTTAATAATAGTGCACACAAAGTAATTTACCTTCTCAACAAAGATATAAAACCCANCGCCATTCAAACACCTTCTATCCCAAACTTAATTTATTGAAGCAAGTATATTTTTGATAGCACCACTTCAACGATACGTGTCAGAAAGCACCTTGTTTTCCCTATTATTCCTTAATAATAGTGCACACAAAGTAATTTACCTTCTCAACAAAGATATAAAACCCACGTTAATTCAATCGTCACAGGTCGGATTTGAACCCACACCCTTGTGGTTGGTAGGCAGACGCTCCATTTGTTAAGTCACCAAGGCAGTCAACAACAATATTTTATTATCCTACGTCAAAATCCGGGGTCTTGGAGATCAACTCCATTGTTAGGTTGCCGTCTGTGCAAATTTATAAACGAGAATTTTATTTGGGACGATTAACCCAACTAACATTTGAGATCTGGAAATTTCTCAATATTCTGTTTCCATATTCAAAAATCCCGATATTTGGGAATTATAAAACAATATCCCGATTATCGGGTATCGGGTTTGCGACTCGGAAGTATTTATGCAAATATCCCGAGTAAACTCGGGAACTCTGTATACGCATTTGCACTATAATATTAACATATTTTAAAAATGTGTTCATCATTTTATAGCCGATAGCACCTGCGTCAGAGCAATAGCTTTTGGAGAGAAAGATCTCGAGTTCAAACCTCTAGTTTCTATTTTCTATTTTTTAAATTAAAAATTCTAATTTTGGAAGCAAATAGAGATAGCCCGAATCATTGTGTTGTGATATTTGGATATTGTCCTGATTCAGAACCCAAATACTCAGTAAATGAAATATCGGGTCTTTTATCTTTTATAAGCCAAATATGAACTCGGTTATATTTGAGGTGGGGTCAGTCGACATCAGAGGTTGATAATTAACATAAAAACAATGGGTAAAAATTTTACCTCTTGAAATCATCCTTAAATTACGGTGACCTATTTTTAATAGCTCCCTCTGTGTAGCCGAAACTCAAAGGTTGATATGGAGTACAGGTATGTTCCCGTTAATTGGAAGTCGCTCGGGACCGGCTTCCAATTAAAGAGAAGAAATTACATTGATCAAGATAGCAGAGAGATTAATTTTCCTCGTTAATTGGAATTTCGTCCAATTAACGAAGAAATTCCATAGACAAATCGTATTAACGGAGGTTCCAATTAAAGGGAATAGATCCGTAGTGGAAAACATTGAAACTGAATACACTCAGTGAACTTAGATTGTGTCGTAACTACTATTAATGAATCGCATAGTAGCACAATTTCCACTCTGGGGGAAGCTGAGGAATTGGTCAACTTGATGGGGCATGAATAATTTAAGAATATATTTTGTATGAAATTTATTAGTCATAAAAATACTTTCCTGATTTGATAAAACACCATTTGTGTCCAATTTCAAGGTGTGAAAGCAGTTCTGGAGAGCCAGCCATGTATAAATACTCTGTAACTGGAAGAATTGTTATACTAATTTGAATATCTAAGCTCGTGTAGGAAATAGTTACATATCATGCTACTAGCAGGCCAGGACGCAGTCTAACTTTGTGTCTTCGGGAATGTTATGGATGTTGTACATCTCAATTAGACAATAAGCTTCCCAGATTTCCACCTCCATTTTGCCTAATTTTTAAGGTCGTTGTTCTTCTTTTCTTATGCTTTCAGTTTTTCTTTCTTTCTTCCATCATATCTATCGATGGAAAAAAGAGCTTATGTATACAGTAAAGTTTGAAAAATTTTGGTTCCTCGAGAACAGTTGTTCCAAACGGTCTGCAACGCGAAAAAACACCAAAAAATGTGAGTGTGTGTGTGTCTGTGTGAGAGAGAGAGAGTGTATGTGTGTCTGTCTGTCTGTCTCGTTTATTTTCAAACGATTATGCTGAAATTTTATCTGCGAGCTATTCTCAACAAAAGTAAGTAATTCGCTAAATCAAGCCATGGGTGGGCCCCAATATAAATTTACCAGAATTTTACAGAAATATTGCGCTGTAATGCTCGGAATGAGCTCAAATTTGTAAAACTATCTTATGGAAAGTACCCAAGAACAGTTCTTAAACAAATTTTAATCTAGGAAATCGAGATATGGTGACTCCTGTGTACCAGGAACTTCCAGAATCCTAAAGTTCTAGTGATCGGAATAAGTTCAAATTTGGAATATAAGCTTTTGGCTAGTGTCCAAGAATAGTTCGTTAAAAAGCAGGACCCTTGGACATCGAGATCAGAAAGTAGAAGAAGATCAGAAAGAACAAAAAACAAGGACTTCCAGAATTCTGAAGTTCTAGTGATGGTAATGAGCTCAAAATTGAAATATAAGCTATTCTTAAGTATCCAAGAGCAGTTCCTAACAATGTTTGATCGTGGAACATTAGGATCTGAGGCCTCCTGTTTTCTAGAAAACTTGCAGTATTCTTGAGTTATAGTGATCGGAATGAGCTCAAATTTAGAATATAAGCTTATGGCTGGGGACTGGAACTGCTTTTCCACCAAGAGTGCCACGAATCTTGGATTCTTATGATTGGAATGAGAATTTCGATTATAAGCTTTTGGTTAGTATTCAAGGACATTTCCTGGAACAGCTGGGTCTGAGAGCTGGTATGTACAAAGAGGTTCTAGTTTTCCTGACTTTTGGATATTGGAATGAGCTCAAGTTCAAAAGCTATAGAATTTTCAGAAGTGTAAAAAGTTCGCAAAATTGAAAATACTTTCTAAAAATTATGGTACCTATGTTTTATAAATTTAGTTTTTCAATGAAATGTGAAAACCGTAATTTTGCTGGTCTGCTGTAAGCGTAAATGTATGTAAGTTTGCAATTTTGGGGGAGCCTGGAAGTCTTGATCGGGTATTTTTTGTAAAACTACAGGGCTAGTTGTCTATTCCGGCTTTCTTTTGTAAGTGATATTTCAGATCTCGTTTATAGAATCATAATAATATAATAATAAGGCCTATAGGTACCCTATTGGGACCAGGCAAGTCCTCATATTTCAGAGAACTTTCTAGGTATTAGTATGGACTCCGAACCACCACAACTTTAATGGTTATGCTAATGAGTTACCAGCTCATTGAGCCCATCAAGTCATGTTCAATTTTCATTGCTAGGAAACTGACTAACCTGACATGCACACATATACCCCCACAATCATAGCTTATATAACTGTAGATGATAGTTGGTGTATGCATGCATATTTCACAGACTGACTGTACTGTGTTCTATTTATAGAAATATTGACAATTCAGATTTATCACAAACTGAAAATCAACAATCTAATTTAATAGAAGAACCTAGTGGATGCGAGGCTAGCGTGCTAACCACTCAACCACCCGTCGTCGTTTATAGAATCTCTCTGGTTTATTATTAGTATGATGGTTAAAGTTATCTGCGTTTACTAAATTTAACCACACAAGGACTAAAAACATCATCGCATAATATTCATTTAATATGCAAAAAAAGTTTATTTTCCGATTTCCCCATTTTCCTTTCCATCTATACGGATGAAATGTTTTCCCAGAGAAAAAATAATGATGTTATAAATAAAAAAGTCATTGGAAAATGAGAAGAGAAGTGTACGGAAAATTGATAGCTCGCAACTCAACTCACGTTCCTGTATATTTTTACTTCCCAATGCAATACTAACTGTCATATAAATTATGAGTTATGGCCGAAGTATACACCACATCCATATATTATGCGACAAATATTAACCTTAATATGATACTCTTAAATCTATGTTATTACTTTTTATGAAATATATTACAGGATTTCAGTGTAATGTTTTACACGGAGCACTGCTAATAAAAATACAAGTTGCCTTGTCTGCCTTAGAGGACTCTCTTATCCGTCGTTGATATAGAAAATCGACAACAAGCGGTTATAAATTATTTTAATTTGCTTTATTAACGGCGGATTATTATTTATGGTGTGCAGATAATGCTTGTTATTTATTGACAATTTCTTTTCTTATCAGTGTTTTTATTTTTTCTTTTTCGATTGATAATGTCTCCTGTTTAGAAGTTAAAAGGATAAATTTGTTTAAACGGTTCTCATGATTCAAAGATGAGTATGTATAAAAAAAGACCCTTCGGATTTATCGTATAAATTCCCACTCGGATTCCTGTCCGTGGATGGTCAAATCACGTTAACTTTTAACTCCTCGTGTTACCTGAGCCGTGGCAGATATGGTCTTCCAGTTAACTGGCTATACAGACAAGGTTACAAGGTCATGTTTTTGAACTTTTGATTCATCACAGGTCCCCGACTGTGGTTGACCAATTTATGTTCATTATTAATCCATGATGTCATCTGTACCTACCACAGATACGCCTTAGTTGATGTTCGCTGATTGCAAAAAAAAATAATTATTTTGACCCTTTGGATTCATCATACGTCTCTGACTATGGTTGGTCAAATTATGTTCACTATCTACCCCTGATGTCACCTGACTCAACCACAGAGATGCTGTACTTGATTCTCGTCGACGAAGGAGATCTTTTGAATAAAATTACCCTCGGCATCCGTATCCATCGTAGGTCCCAATATGTGCTCTGTGGGACTACGTGCGGCTTCACGGACCTGTTCATGGTATGGTTCCATGAACTATTTCATGAACCGGTTCAAATCGTTTGAGATATTTTTTTTTGTGAAACAGTTCGGAAAAGTTTCAAACAAGATTTTAAATATCACAGAAACGTTGGAAAATTATTTTGATATTTTAGCTTTTCTTGTTTTCTCGCATCATATCTATAGACTATTTTCTTAAATGTAAACATCAACACATACACAAACATTTTTGCTGTAAAATAAACGTCAAAGCCATCTTGAGGTTGTAAAGATCGAGGACGCAAAATTTCAGCAAAAATTTCGAATTTTGTATAGGTGAAGGGACTATGATTTGCACCACTTTTATTTCAGTCTAAGTCCCCCATAGAAACTCGCCAGAATTTTCCTGAAATCTTGAGTTCTAATGATCGAAATGAGCTCAAATTTGGAACGTAATCTTTTGATAAGTGCTCTAAAACATTTCTTAAAAAAAATTGACCTTGAAACATCGGGATCTGTGGGCTCCTAAGTACTAGATACTTCCAGATTTCTGGTGTTCAAGTGATCGGAATGACCTCAAATTTGTAATATAAGAGTTTTGTAAGTACCCACGACGACCGGGTGGTTGAGTGGTTAGCATACTAGCCTATCAGCCACTAAGTTCCGGGTTCGATTCCCGTAGCTGATACTGTGCTCAATTGAATTAGAATGTTGATTTTCAGTTTGTAATTAATCTGCATTATCGAAATTTCTATCAATAGAACACAGTACAGTCAGTCTGTGAAATATGCATACACCATCTATAATATATATAACCTATGATTGTGGTGGTATATGTATGTATGTAAGGTTAGTCAGTTTCCTTGCAATAAAAATTGAACAAAACTTGATGGGCTCATTGAAGGGTAACTCATTAGCATAACCATTAAAGTTGTGGTGGTTCAGAATCCACTATAAGCTGTAGGTCCGCTAAATACCTAGACGGTTCTCTGAAATATGAGGACTCAACTGGTCCCAATAGGTACTATAGGCCTTATTACTAATAATATTTATTAAGTACCCAAGAACAGTTCCTAAAAATGTTTGACCCTGGCACATCGGGATTTGGGGGCTCCTACGTACAGGGCACTTCCAGAATTCTCGAGTTCTAGTGATCGAAATGAGTTCAAATTTGGAGTATAAGCTTATGGCAAGTGCTCAAGAACAGTTCACCCGCTAAATTTGGAATAATATTATCCATTCCTGGTGCTTCTAACTACCAGACTTTCTTGGATAACTCTGTAAATACTTTTTTGATCCTCTTCAAAATTTGCACATATCATCTTTGTCGAAGTATAAATCCAGTTCCTATCACAAAATATACTATAAATATGATGAAAAGCTACATAATGTCCATTGTGGTTTCCTACGTTTTAGGCTAAAACTTTTTTCAGGAAAACACGATATCTTGAACTTTCGTTTTCACAGAAATATTGATAGATTTAAATTTTCCACCCTTAAGAGCGAACTAAATAGTATTCCTTTAGTTTATTAAATTTTGCGTGAAATCGGCTTTCATTTGAGACGATACTCGATTTTGTATCACGTCATCAGTTAGGCGAGAATATTAAATTTTCCCAATGAAAATTTTTCTAAGAAAATATTTTTCTTTCAAATCTGCAACACTAGACTAGACACTACAGTAATTTTTTTCAATTTTCGTCGCATTTGGTTTAGCGATAATTTCAAATAGTCTGCATAGCCTCGCGTTCTAAGTAGCCGTACATACCCTTCTAAATATAATAATCATAACGCCTATAAATAGTACCCTATTGGGACCAGGCGAGTCTTAATATTTCAGAGATTTTTTTAGGTATTTAGTGGACCTACAGCTTATAGTGGATTCCAAACTACTACAACTTTAATGGTTATTCTATTGAGCTACCAGTTCATTGAGCCGATCAAATTGNTAATGGTTATGCTAATGAGTTACCAGCTCATTGAGCCGATCAAATTGTGTTCAATTTTTATTGCAATTCTAGCTGACTAACCTCACATACACACATATACCACCACAATCATAGGTTATATAATTGTAGATGGTAGTTGGTGTATGCATATTTCACAGACTGACTGTTTTGCGTTCTATTTATAGAAATGTCGATAATGCAGATTTATTACAAACAGAAATTCAACATTCTAACTCAACTGAATACAGTATCAGCTATCGGGAATCGAACCCGGAACCTAGTGGATGATAGGCTAGTATGCTAACCACAGTCGTGAAACACGTAAATACCCTTACTTACGTTAATGTATTTGTTTCAAAAATAAATATCCTTTGGGGAAATAAGAGTTCGGGCAAATAGACTCTGAACGACGAGATTTGGGGAAAAGAATTATTTTCTATTATATAATATACTCAATGAGCCCCTACTAAGTGTTACGCGAAGTTGTAAAAATTTTGAAAATATGTATATTGTACAAAAATTAAGTATAATTATATTATTCTATTTAAATTTCTATTTAAAAATACCTCTAAAGTTTGCGAAATTTTCTAAAAACTTGGTAACTTTACTGACATATTATTTTGAAAAACCACTAAAAAACTCAAGTTTCTGCATTTGTTCAAAATTCAGTTTAGTTACCGACAAGTTTGGCTTATTCGTTAAAGTAGTAAAAATATGCAAACCCCCAACTCCAACATTCTAATTCAATTATTTCAGATTACAACAAAATTAGGCCTTCAACACGTCCACAATTTCTATCTGCCACAATACCATTCCACTCCACATTATTCTTATTCATATTTGTTCGTGGTCTGGTGGATTCCGACCTATTCGGTTAAAAAAATATTAGATAATGCGCACCATTGCCGTAGATTCGTGTCCTGAATACTAATGCTTATCCTTTAAACAACCGTGAAATAAATAAAACATAACATCAGGACTAAAAACCTGCTTTAACTTCAGGCAGCATGATGAAAAACTGAATCAATATGTTATTCTTCCCGAATTTTTAACCCCAACACCAGCCAGAAAAGAAAGAAGGTGAATGACAGACAATCTTCGCGTCTACCTATAAGCAAATAACACTAGAGAGGAAAGAAATTATGGTAAAATATCTCTTCTTTATTGAATACAAATACAAAAGAGGAGGAAAAGTTGGCTCCAGGCTGGCGGCCACATATCTACACAATAAGAAAAGTGAAAACATAAAATTACTCTCTGAAAACGTTGATTTCACGTAGCGCTCGAGCATATAGTATGTTATATGTTGTGTACATGATGTACGATGTACGATAGGATACGATATGTGGTGGAGTAGAAGAAGGTATATCATAAATATTATTCACATGTTCACCATGATGAAGATGTTGATTCATATTTCAAAAATATTTCTGCAGGAAAATACATATTACATTGTTATGTTTTTATGATCTTATAGTTTGGAACGAAGAAGAGTTATGGACGAAAAATTGTAAAGGAGCTAAATTAACTTTTTTCTTCGTCTTCTCTGATGTATCCTGGAACATGGAGGAGAGTTATCGCTGAGTCATCTCTTTTATTGCAATAAAGTGGTTCTTTTTTCCTGAGAGAGAGTAATGACTTATAAACCTTTTTCATACACTTTACTTTATATATTTTGAGATTTATGATGGATTGAAGCTCGAGATTAAAACAGGTTCAAGAGTTTAGGAGCATCGACTGAAAAAAGTTGTTGTGTTTTGGGGGTTCCAATTTTATTTTCCGGTGATAAACAGAAACCACACAGAAAGTAATTAATTCTCTTCACACATAAATATTCTGACATTTAACGGGAGTGAAAGAATTTGTAAAAAAATCCTAAAAATCTTAGAGGGTTATTATATCTGAAGTTCTTGCAAAGTGAATTATGTAGCTTTTCTTTTTACTTTAACTTTTTTTTTTGAAAAAAATTTAAAGTATAGTAATTAGTCAAAAAATCGAAATCGCCCAAATCACTTTTAAAATACGTTTTGGACCTCTAGAAATCATTTGCGACCAAAATTGGTTGGATGTCTGTAAGTCGGTTTGTCGGTTTGTAGATTGTATATTGTAGGTTGTAGGTTGTCGATTGTATATATTGTAGACTGTAGACTGTAGATTGTCCGCATTTCTTTCTCCAACGATAGCCGTCGCAATTATTGACCAATCGAACTGAAAATTTCAGGAAAATTTTTAAATATTCATGTT
>JXPH01004596.1:16903-26955 GCA_001014845.1 Mochlonyx cinctipes | reverse complement strand
CCACCTTGTGGTTTCCTACGTTTTTTCAACGATTTTACTCTTATTTAGAGTTTGATTTTTTAAACGAAGATCAAATCACGTTTCAGAATATAGATTAAAGTGATAACGTATTTTTACTTTAACTTTTAGGAAAGAAGTTCAAGTATACTTAGAATGGGTACAAAAATCGACATCCACAACTCAAAAACATGGACTCCGATTTGGCTAAAAATTTGGCAGGAGTTTTTAAAAGGGGGAACGAGACCAATTGATTTTGAGCCCAATCGGACAAAGACTTCTGTGGGCTGCCATACAAATATGGCGATTGTGGAGGCGAAAAGGCGAAATCTAATTGGGCTGAAATTTTGGCGAAAGAAGTTTTTCAATAGTGCAATGCCCTATTGATTTTGAGCCCTATCGGACAAAAGCCTATGTGGGTTCTCATTCAAATGTACGTAAATTCATCGAGAAAATTACTATAAATCAGACAATTATCAATCAAATCTTTGGAAGAGTTGGCTATGAATATTAATTAATGCATAATTTATTCCTGCCAAATTTAGGCCTAATCGGACAAAGGACATTTATTTTATGAATAAAGTCCTTTAAAATTTTGGTCATGAACATTAATTAATACCAAATTTATCCCTGCCTATTTTGAGCCCAATCGGACAAAGGCTTCTGTTGGCTCCCATACAAAGTTGACATTTTTATACCAAAAATGATGAATTTTTTATAATAAAACGGAGTGACGTCATCAATAATCAGTACGACCCCCCTCATGTCACTCCTTATTAGCCGGAGCGACGTTAAAAGTAATAGTCGTGGGATTTGCCAGCTTCTTTTTATCAAAATATAATTTTAATGCAGACACTGGAGACTTATAGGTAGGTGGCTTGGATTCTAAACCAACCAAATGGCAATTTATTATGTCTCTTAAATCACGGTTAGAGTTTTATTCTGTTTGCTGTGTTTAACGGCTATATGCACCAGCACCAATTTCATTAACACGAACATAATTCTCATATAAAAATAACAGCTGAACTATTATTTCAATATATAAATTACGCTCGTCGTGTTAATGTAATTGGTGTGGGTGCAACTGGCCGTAAAACTCTTTCTATATAATTATTCTAATCGCTAGAATATTATATATTCTTGCGCAGGCAAAACGTCCCTGATATTGACACTAGCTATAAATTTATTTCATTGAATCGTGCTTCAAACATGTTCAGCGTGATGGTGAAAGGCTAATAGTTACACATAATTTTAGCAGAAAATAACTGCGATTAAATAATTTTTGAACCCTGGAAATTTCATGTGAAAAGATTATTTAAAAAAAAAAAAATATATTGCTATAGATTTCAATATTATCAGCGTAATAATAAGTAAGCAAGATGATTAAAAAATGTATTGGTTTAGATTCGGATTTACAGGTCGGGAAACACATGCCAAGTAAGTGCCTTTTTTTGATTTTTTGCTTATCGTAACTTTATGCATTGCCATAAAGTTACGATAAGCAAAAAATGAAAATATAAGAAAAGCTTTTTAAGTTACATGGTTTTCTTCAGAAATGCACTTAAAAGTATAAAATAATTTTTTCCGGTATCACAACAATTTTGATCTTATGGTGGGTAAAAATAAAACCATGGGCGCCTATTAAACATCTTTATGAGGTAATTTGACGAGAAGGATGGAGCTTTATAAGACCAAAATTGTTGTGATACCGGAAAAAAATATTTTTTACTTTTTAGTGCATTTCTGAAGAAAACCACCCTGTGAAAATTTTTTAAACTAACAATATGGGGGTATGTATGTAGTCTGTGAATCCACATTATTGATAACAATTGCGTAACAATATTGAAAATTCTGTGACAAATTGGTAATTTATTATTGCTTAAAAAATATTTTTGAATGAAATTTTGAATTAATTCCACAGATTTATAATTAGTGTAACAGTTTCACTCACGAGGCGTTAAATTTGGGTGGGCTGTGGGTAACAGGTTATTAATTAGTGGATTCTACAAGATAATTCTAATTTCAAAATTGATTTCTTTATATATTTCACATTTAAGAGGCAATATTAGAGTAGGTCTTGTGGTCGAGTAGTTAAGTTTAGTACTTACGGCGATTGTGGAGTTTTTAGGAAATAGATTTGACCCAGACAAAACAAACAGAGATATCAACCTAAAGAAAAATATGTAAAAAAAATCGAATTCATTTGCCAAACACCTAGTGCATTGATTGTTAGAATCGATAAGTTTTTATGGCATTTGATATTTTGTTCATATTTTAACTTTTCAACATGTAATAATACTGGCCACATGAAAGAAGTATACATACAATATTTGTCTTTTTTATTTTTAACCCCAAAGTTTTACCTATTTTAGAAATTGATCATAAAAATAGAGAGAGATAATCACACTAGCTTACAGTTTACACTCGTATTTAAAGTAAATAATCGTCTAAAATGACGCGTGTTTACATTGTTGATTCCCACTCAAGCGATCTACTGCACGGCGGATTTTAAATAAATAATGCTCACTTTATCTACTATACATATATTATTGACGTGTATTAACGAGTGAAGAACAACATGCCACTAAAAAAAATCATATAAAATAAACTCACATGTTTCAATTTGTTTTTTCCTACTGACGACTAACGACTAACTAAATGAAAGACTGTGTGAAGTGATAAGGAGGGTTCGGTATGCGACCAATGCACACATAACTATAGACGGAACCGGTTTAATTATCCAAAATCAATTTTGGTTCTCGTTTCTTTAAAAATTTAATTAATGTACAGTTAGGTAGGTTTTTGTTGTTATTTTATAAAAACTTATTTAATCTTCAAAATACTTTGAGAGAATGAAAGATGTTTTCTATTGAAGACGCGATTGAGATTAAAATTTGTCGTCTCTAGTTTTCAAATAGATTTTGTTTGTTTTCTTTTATCAAAATAATGCCAAGGCTGAATGTTTTGCGTAAATACCCAAACGATTTGCGCATTATTTGCAGATTAAGATGGGTGTAACGTTTCTGGAGTGAATCGTTCCCGGTCGTTTGTAATGAAGGCAATATCGTATTATGGATATTAGATTAAAAGGAAATTTTACACTATCTATCTTGGATTGTTAAGACAAGTTTTCTTTTCCCTATTTTCCTATCATCATCCTCATTCTCCCCTAAAACGTTCCAACGCCGCTAGACAAAAGGAGAGCTGCTCAATCTCATACAATTCGTTCGATCAAAACACGAAAGAATGAAGAAAAAGTGATGGATAGTTAGTTAGCTCTGGATCGTGAGATAGCCGAGAACGAATAGAAAGCAGAATGTGGAACAAAATAGCATCAAGGATTAAGTCGTTCCTGATTCACGTTCCTCTCTTGGCTTGGACCAATCAGGTGACCAAGTTAAGTCCCCTATATGCTATTGCCATCTAACATATTGTCTTTTATGCGCGATACAATCCAGATATTGCCTTTGTTATATTCGACCGGACCACATGCACTCCAGACTTCGTCGATTGTTTACATTCCCGGTTCCTTTTATAGCCCAGTCGAACAGCACGCAGTCTACGTGCTGCAAGGCTTGGCGCTCTTATAAATAAGGGCCGAGGAATTAGGCGAAAGGAGGATAACCGGGGGCTACTCAACCAATGCATACCAAAGGCTGGTTGACCAGTACGTTACATGGGGGAATGATAAATATGCATAAATAGTACCTTTCCTCTTACACCACCTTAACACGATGATTATAGATCAGACGATTGGGTGATTTATCTTATAAATATTTTTGAACCAATTTAGTCAGCTATTTTGAGATTCAAGAATAGTATTTCCTCAACTTCTTTATTCACCAGGATCCCGTCGTATCATTAGCCATCAAAGACAAAAGAGATTTTTTTCATTATTTAATATCTGTAATTTCTTTAACATAAATATCAGAGACCCCTAGTATCCCTATTAAATAACTGACCGTACATTTACGGGTGAGACGCCTATAATTCGAACGTTAATAATTGGGTTTGTTCAATTAGGTAATTCGAACAAAAATTCCATTAATTCGAATCTCTTGGCTATCTTGATGTATGGAGTTCGAAGCGTCCCGTTGGACTTCGAATGAAAGGCGTTACCTTGCAAAAATTAAAACTGAATTTATACTAATACTGAACCTTTATTATAAGAAGATTGCAAGAACTTTAAAGGAAATGAAATTGGAAAGAAAGGGCTCAAAAGAGCTACATTTACACATACTTTGGACAATAATGTGGAGAAAAAATAGCAGGAACAACAGAACCTTTTTGGCACGAGAGGAATCATCCTGGTAGAAATTGCTTTTCAAAAATGTATTGAAACAAAAAAGAGCCTCCTACGGTGGATTTTACCCAGAACAACTATGCAGGGGGCATGGACACGTGTAGTCCTTGAGATAATGCATTATCAGTTTAATTCTGCAATTTCATTGTTCATATTATCAAATACATGTATTACCTACTTTACTGTTCAAAATATTTGTTTGTTTTGAATTGGCCTCCAAGTTATTTTTATCTCTCAACTTATTTCTTCTGTGCTCTTCTAGCTGTTGTATCGGGAATCCATAGAAATATCAAAATGCACACAAATTTACTTCTAACTATTTATTTTTAGATTGCACAATCTCATGTGAACAAATTAAATCTTATCCCTACACGTTCACGTTACTCGATATACATTCAACTAATATTTATTTGTCCACTTTTCTATTCTGTTGCTTGTTTGCAATAAAGAAAAACGTTTTATTAATTCCGTCGCTTTGTTTTGCTCGTGATCTTTCAATTATTAACCTTTATCTGGCATAGTGAGTTTGCCGAATGCCTTTATTTTTCTTTCTTTATTTTTGTTATTATAATTTTAATTATAAAACTATCACTACCTAGAAAATTAATATACAATTTAGCAGGCAGTTTCCTTTTATCAAACTAATGATTGGGAGGGGAAGGGAGGAGGCAAAACTTTAAAACTAGATCAAAAAACGTTTAAAAAGCCTTTCTAAAGAAGATTTGTTGCGCCAATGCAGAAAATCGGTTCATAAATAAAAAATAAAAGTTATAGGCCATTGGTAACTCAGTTGATTAGCTGAAAGAGAGTCGTTAAAAAACTTTTTGATGAAGATTTTGAGAAGAAAATCGGTTCATAAATAAAAGGTTGTAGGTCATTGGCAACCACGTTGGCAACTCAGTTACCCCACTTCACCTGATAAAGGTTAAACTCTACTATACATACAATGTAGTATTAAAAATAAAAACTTGTTTTAGTAGTGGAAGAGTCTAATAAACCAAATTAGAATTTATAATCATTACAGTTTCTAAGCCATACACAATTAACATTTGAATTTGAATTACTATCCTTACTACGGTTCAAAGCTCTCTACAAAAGTTGCTTATAGATCGAGTTAAAGATATTTTTTTATAGAGAGCTTTGTCTACTGTGTTTTAAAATCTCTTTCTATAATCATACGCAACTAAAGTTTCTTCCCCAAGTTGACAAGTTTTTCGTAGGAGGCTTCGAAGATTACTGTACGATGTCGACAATTGATGACATTTTTTGCAATTTAATCTAATCTGTTCTAAATCTTATCATCTAACCTTCTAAACTGTAATATAGTAGACTTCATGGCGGTTACTTCCAATACAACAAAATAACGGGAGTACTACGTTTGCCTGAAGCTCGGTTCCCCGAATCTCGTTTCCCGAACATGTTTGCTCGAAGCTCGTTTCCCCAAATGGTATATTTTTACTGTGTAGCCCTATTAAGAGCCTATTTGAAGGATCACAAGAAAAGCAGTTTCGCCATAGTTAAGGTTTGAATAATTTTTTAAATCTTTTCTAAAGAAGGGAAAATTGTACAAAAACTTTTCGGGGAAACGTACCAATCAGGGAAACGAGCTTCGGGCAAATGTACCATTAGGGGGAACGAGCTTCGGGGAAACGAGCTTCGGGCAAACGTCCTTCGAGCAAACGTCCTTCGAGCAAACGTCAATCGGACAAACGAGCTGNTGAATAATTTTTTAAATCTTTTCTAAAGAAGGGAAAATTGTACAAAAACTTTTCGGGGAAACGTACCAATCAGGGAAACGAGCTTCGGGCAAATGTACCATTAGGGGGAACGAGCTTCGGGGAAACGAGCTTCGGGCAAACGTCCTTCGAGCAAACGTCCTTCGAGCAAACGTCAATCGGACAAACGAGCTGCGGGGAGCCGAGCTTCGAGCAAACGTAGTACTCTTCATAATAACATAGAAACAAAGAAACAAGACGGCGATCTAGCATTTCATCATTCGAGATGATTTTTTGCGCTGCAGGTGAGCAAGCTCTGCAAAATTTATATTGAACATTTGCATTGCGTGCCCCCCGCAATGTTTTAATTCACCATTTGCATAGCAGTCACCCTCTCGTTGTCTTGTATTTTCGAAATGTCAAAATAATATTTTATTTACATATGACCACGTTTTATAAAATATTTTATTTGAGGTTTTGAAGTCGGGTTTTAATTATATAATATTTGCTTTAATCAAATGCATATAGGTTGCTCAATAATATGATAATTAATGTAAATAGTTGATAAAAATTTGAGGTGCTGGTCCAAGTGACAAATAGAAAAAACATTCTTTATAAATTGAGTTTCTGCCACGATCTATTCATGGGTTATTACGGGTTATGGCGTTCAAATACATTAACATTTATACTCGGTTTTTTTATAGTTTAACTCTTATAAGCAGTTTGAGAATTGGAGGAATAGCTAAATTCGATCATTTGAATGTCATTTATTTCATCAGATGCAAGAAAAATTAAAATTGAAATAGTTTTAAGCGCATGAAATGACTGCTGACAACTGAACTCTTACTTGACTTGACTTCGGAATTGTGCAACAATCGTAATGATTGGTGGTGCATCAGGGGAAGCATATCAATTATTTTCCGGTCGTAATAATTTCGATAATTATGTTGAGTTTAGGAGAGCATTTTTAATTTGATTCTCCGTCACATTTGGTCACCTCTTCACATAATCCATTTTAGTACCTGGTCGAGAATTATGGCAACAGCCTAACATTTCTCATCCAGATTCTGTTACAATGTTTGTTTTTTAGCACATAGGTCAGCATCAAAAGTTCCAGTCCTAATGGCAGCATTAAGCCCGAAGACCATTTTCTATTTAATCCTTCCATTTTTATCTCCTACGTATGCTACATTCATGACCGGACTCGAACCGAGATACATCAGCACGTAAAGTAGATGCCTCACGCACTGATCCATCTGGGCGGATGACTGCTGACAATTGAACTCTTACTTCGACAAACAGAACACCTCACCAATAATATAAATTGAATTTGCAGCTTATTTGTGTTTTGGACGAGATTGGAAAATAATTATCAGGTTGATAGTGGCTATGGTTACGATGAATATAAGTGATTCAGTAACATCATCTAACAATGTAATCGTTATCAGTAGTGATAGTCACTGATGGAAATAATTGGGAACAATCGTGCAACATTGAAAACTTTTAAAATTTTCAACGCTTTCTTTGTGCATGAACACTTCGACAACATCCATAAATTCATTACAGAAAAATTGCTAACATTCGATTCAAATGTCGGAGTATCGCTAACAGCCGGAAACTGCTGTTTTTATAAATCTATTTTAATATTGTTGATTACTGTGGATCGATTTGACGAAAAGGGAAATGGGACAGTTGTTTCGATCCCAACGAAAACTCTGATGTTTTTGGGATTTTATAAATAAGTTTACCCCTTGCGCGCCACCGGAACACGATAGATTTACCTTTCTAAATTTTTAAAACAGCTAACGAAGCTCAAATTTCTTTCCCAAAAATTCCCACAACCGAAGCAGAACAAAAACTCAACTGTTAAAAATAGCAATAGAGCAGCAAATTAACATCTAAATGTTAATTTGGTTCCATTTATTGAAAATAATAATAAAGAACTTCGTGGAAAGAAGCTATTTTTCAACAATTCATTATCATTTTGTCTACAAGTGATTCTTAAATTTCCAGGTAAAAAGTAATGCGAACCATAGTTAACTAATTAATTTTCTGTTTTTAACATTGATTTACAATGAATTTAAAATAAAAGCCAAATATACCTATTCCTATACTCTTTTTAATATAAATACCTGCTGTACATTTACACTGCACATGAAGCGTGAACTTCTGCAATTAAATAAGTTTTTTGGCAAAAAGTTCAAATAACTTATTTTGTATTTTATTTAGTTAGCGCCGATCTGAGTTATATTTATATTATATGTAGGGTAAAGTCACTATTTCCGGAAGCTTCGAGTTTAAATATGGACAGACGACTAATGAAGCTGTAACCGCTTTAATTTCAAAGTGTCCACTCTTATCAATTTTGCTCTATTTAAACTTTAAAAATGTAAATGTAAAACTTACTAAATAATTTTTCAATGTGACTTTATTGGTACACTTTCATTATCTAGGTACGGGTGGAATTTGGAAAAGTTTAGCTCAAACAACGATGAGCAAGAGCTAAAATTTTATTTCAGCTCTAGCTCAAATGAACTGGAGCTTAAATATTATTTTAACTCGAAAATTAAGTTAGAGTAACAACTGCTAATTGCTCTTTTATAAAACATGAGTTAGAGAGCAGATGTTCTTTCTTTTGTGCTCTAGCTCAGCATATTTTTATGAGCTAGAGCTAAATTTGCTCTAGCTCAAAAAAATAAAATGAGTTAGAGTAGTATGTTAGCTCGCTCATTTGAGTTAGAGTGAGCTTTGCAATGACTGCTGGCTAGCACATTTTATTGACAACTCATACATTTTACAAAAACTGAGCCCGAGCATGTATAGGGTACTTATTAGTACTTATTAGTCAGGTAGAGTTCCTAATTTGATAAAGAGCAGCTGGCCAACGTCGGGACTAACGACAGGGAAGGGATCATGAAATTTTGTAGCAATGTTTTTCCTTGGAAATGATGAAGGACTTGTTTTTGAATAAGGTTTGAGAAGGTCAAACGGGAAGTGTGATTATGGGAGATTTTTACGTTGACTGAAATGTTGAATGCGATTTTAGGAAACTGAAATCTATTATGAGGATGAAAGAAATTTTGATGACTGAAGTTTTAGAATACTACAAAGTCTCAGATCATAAATCTCTTTGCATTGCTAAAAGCTGCAACAGTTGTTGCAGCACGATTTCTAGTTCACCAACATTGCCTTGGTTTGAATCTCTCAAATTCAGTGTGTTAACGTCAGGGAAGGGATCATGAAATTAAGGTTGTCGTTGAAAAGCATATAGGTTTTAATCGTTTTAGGTTTTTTTGGGCCTGAGAAAATGGAAATTTAAATTTTTATTAAATTTAAAAGCCCTGCTACTATCTGTGTACTCGATAACTCTCGTAATTCTCAATCGATGTCGCTGAAATTTGGTATTCATGTTTTTATCAACAAAGGTAAGAACAAGTTTTTTTATAGAATCGCTTGAATAAAGGATATATTAACTTGATGAAAGCAAATTTGGGGTTAATTTGGTTTTAAATCATCGAGTAAAGAGCCCTAACGTAAAATTGTCTCCTTAAAGGGTGCCACTAAATACAATAAATATAAGAACCAGGCCGATACGGCTTCATGACTTTAACTTCAATGGTTTTTTTCAATGCCTCCGCTCTTAACGTCGCTCCGGCGGGGAAGGGGGGTGCCATTAGGGGGGAAATACTGATGACGTTACGCCGTTTTATTATAAAAATTAATCATTTTTGACATAAAAATGTCGGAGCCCACAGAAGCCTTTGTCCGATTAGGCTGAAAATTGGTGGGCATAATATGGGTACCAATTGATAATCTTGGCAAAAACTTAAAAAGATTTTATTCATAAATGTGTGATTGATATTGTTTTTATCGATAATATGACGAACATTTGTATGGGAGCCGATGGGAGCCCACAGAAGCCTTTGTCTAATTGGGCTCTCATATGAATGGATCACGTGTCCTTATCAAATGAGTACTTCCTCCAAAGTTTCAGCTCCATTGGACAAACCGTCTAGGAGTTTTCTTGAGACAAAAAA
>JXPH01004586.1:0-15920 GCA_001014845.1 Mochlonyx cinctipes | reverse complement strand
ATTGACAATTTTGAACAGTTTATAACTTTTTTGAGTGCTGAAAATTGGCCAACAACGACATCTTTGCACACTGCAATATATTATTCCAAATTCTCAAAATATTTTTGTACTTCGAGCAAAATTTTATCCTACAGAGAACTACAGGTGTATATTTAGTTGTAAACAGTATATAAAAGTAACTTGTATTTTTGTAGTTAAATAAATATATAAAATAAATAAATAAATAAAATATTGGCCAACAACAAACAGCATCATTCATTATTTTCATAAGAAAAATTTAATTAACTACATATTGCCGTCAGCAATTTTCAAATCAAATATTTTATTCGGAAAATGGAGAAGAATACTAACCAAACAATCGAAATAATATAATTAAATTCCTGAAATTGTGTAGTTTCGGTAGGTATTTTATGAGGGTTTACCTCAATTTAATTAAATTTTCAATTAAAATATTGTAAATATAGTTTTGAAAAGGATACATTCTAAGCGATCCTGATTTATCTCCAATGGCCAACAGTTTCTGGACTGGATCGTATGCTAAGGCGGTTGGTGCATGTGGAAATCCATGACGAAAAGTCTGCAATAAAAAAAGCGTATATTACAATGTGTTCAAATATTTATTTTTTTCTCTGGAAATATTCATTTTCTTTATTACAGAGGAACTAAAAAATAAGAGACTTTTGGTTCGTGACTTTTTAACAATGAAAATTTTCCTCGTCCCAGCCGTAATGATGACACGTTTGGCGTTAGCTGTTTTTTCGTTGTATACAAAATGACTAGCCTCATTCGATGTATTTGCTTCATCATCCTTCAGTTTAGACAATATTTAAGGATGAAAACAAAAAAAACCAAATAAAGTGGAATTTTCATTCTTTTCTCATTTTTCTGACTGTCATCAGAGTCGTGTGAAGTGTGCTTGGAAAATTAACCGCAATTTTTTATATTTCCTTTTTGTTTGTTGTGTACATTATAATGATTTATTTTATTTTATTTCCGTTTCGCTGTGCCATTAGAAAGAATTGTGATATTTTTTAATGTCCTTTTATTTTTACATACATGTTTTTTAAAAGCAGGAGACCCTATTCTATGCAACCAGAACTCGAGGGGCTAATTCTGAAAGAAAAAAGGTGCATTGGCGGAAGGAATTTTTAGGGGACTTCTTTACAAGAAAGGTTGGGGTGAGAACTCGATTCCTTCCACTACGACAGGAAGCATTACATTTCAGATTTTGTTACACTTGGCCGAATCCCATGTGGCAGAGCAGAAAAAAATTATTTGGACATTTGATGGAATCATAAAAAAATACTTACGACATTTGGCTGAAATAGGAAAAAAAATATTGCGAAATTTGAACGAAATAGAAAAAAATAACATACAAAACAGTCTTTCAAAAAAGGGTGCATTATGTGGGATGTTTTGATTATCGGCAAAAATAACTTTTTTCAACTAAAATTCATAATCAATTTAAGAAAAAAGGGTAAATTGTGTGCAATAATGTTAATTTTACTGTATCACAATCATTAACAAAAATTCTTTGAAAAAAGGTGCATTAAGTGGGGTTTTTAAATTATCTCAAAAAATTACTTTCTTTAATGAAAATTCATTATCAATTTTCAAAAAAGGGTGCATTGTGTGCAAAAATATTAATTTTACTGTATCCCAATCAAACAAATTTAACAAAATTTCTGCATAAAGGGTGCATTATGGGGGGGTTTTTCAATTTTCGACAAAAAATAACTTGTTTTAACCAAAACTCATAATCAATTTAAGAAAAAAGGGTGTCTTGTGTGCAATAATATCAATTTTACTGTATCGCTACACTTAAAAAAATTCTTTGAAAATAGGGTGCATTATGTGGGATTTTCAAATTAAAAATAAGTTGTAAATTTTTTTTTTAATTCGGCTGAAAGGCCCAAATATTCTTTTTATGATTCTGCCAAATTTCCAAACTAGAAAAAACGGTCTATTGTTTCGGCCAAACGGCCTTCTGCCATGTGGCTTTCGGATATATGCCTAAACACCTACATTTCGTTCTGTTTAAGTCAGCATATTATGTTTCATAGACTATCGAAAAATTATAGAAAAAAAAACTGATAAAGACGACGTCAAAGTTTCCCGTAGGGTTGATCAACTTTGAGGGGTTTTAGAGGCGTTGAACCACTTACATAGACTTGTGGAGGCTTAAGGGTACTTGAGGGAGCTTTTTTAGGAGATTTACAATTTTTTTTTAATAATTCCAAAATCGTAGTCTACATAATCTTGAGTCTGATAATTATCAAATCACGCATTTATTTTGTCAACGCACTCTTTACAATCCTTTTTCACTTCCACCCACACTTTTACGTCTTGAAAATTCTTTTCGGCAATTAACAAAGGTGAATTAACGTTCCAACAATCAAAAAACAAGAAATGAAAATTTAGATTTGTTGATAACAAGAAAAAACAGAAAATGTAAAAGACAATCTTTTATCTTTCAGCTCCTATTTTAACAAAAAAGGATCATAAGGAATGACAGATTCTTTTTGCATGAATTAATAATATTTTTCTTAGCATTCATAAAAGCAAAAAACAGCTAGCAGTAAATTAATAAAAACAAGGAAACGATAAGACGACAATTACGCTTTGATTTTTTTCCTTTTTCTTTCAACTTCATCTTGAATCTTTGGAGCTTCAATTTTCCTATTTTAAAGTTTATGTATTTTTCCCAGGATTTATTAACTTAATTTATGTGAAATTCTATTTTATCTGTGTCATGTCGATTTCGATCCGAGATGTGTTGGTTTAGCGAATAAAACATGAAATGAAATGCCCCCGGAAAACCACAAGGAAATTTTGTGAAGATAGTCTAGAGTCGAAAATATTTTTGAACATAAATTTCTCCCACGCCCACCGCAACTCTCCTAACTATCTAAAATGAGAAGAAAAAAACTTACTAAAGAAAATTAGATCCGTTTTCAATAATGCCAAACGCAAAATTCTCTAACATTTTTCGATTTTTATTAGTTGATCTGATTTCCTTAATCGAAATTTGCATATGTTTGTATTTCCGAGAGCAGAGATAAAATATAAGTATTTTAGATTGAATTTTTTTGTTATATTTTGCAAATAACATTTTTTTTAAAGGTTCTGTTTTGCAAAACCAAAGGCTTTAAAACTATNTTTAAAGGTTCTGGTGTTTTGGAGCCTGATAGCAGCCACTACTCAAAGTAAGGCGTTTGAAAAGAATATACTCAAGATTACAAAGCTTCTTCTGATTTTACTGTTGAACCGGTACCCTTCTGGTTTTCAGGCAGAGGTTCTACCGATTAATCCACAAGAGCAGTCAGTGCAAAAGGAGATAATTTGACGATAAAATTAATTTTAAAACGTTTCACGCTTAAATGATTAAATTGGGAATCCAATAAACTTCATTGCAAGTTCTCGAAACATCGTGATTAAGAGAATTTGCAATAAATTTTGATGCCCAATTTTGATGTAGATTTACCCTCTGAGCCCAAAAACATAAACAGCTCTGGGAGAATCTGAAATATATCCACAACAAAAATGACAGAAAAAACTAATTGGACAGTCTCTAACCACGAATTTGAAAAAATCCAATAAATTTGATTGGATTTTCCATTATTTTGACGAATTTCATTGGCTGTCATATGAATGTCATTCTTTTTAACTTCTCTTTCTCCCATCATATCTATAGATAGATAAGAAAAGCTTCCTAGTGTGCAAAAAAGCCGATATCGTCAATGTTGGACAGGCAAAAAAAGTTATAAACTGATCAACATGGTCCATACAGTTGTTTGACATGAGTGAATATCAATTTTCAATCAGTTGTTTTGTGTCATGTGGTTTACCTGCAATTGGGCGCAAAAAGACGCCAAATATCTCAAATAATTGCAAAAACTCAAAATTATATGTTGAAACTGGTCAAAACTTACCAAAAACTGCCCAACAATTGTACTGTATTTGACCTCGAATGTCCTAACAGATGTTTGGCAATTAAGGTTAACAAAGTTGACCAACTGGCCAAAGTTATTCTACAAGGTGAACAGTTGTTGAACAGATGTTGACATCAACTTTGTTCTATGAGTTGGGCAGTGCATATCAGTTGTTGGGCAGATATTGACGACTTTTGCACACTGGGTTATGTATTCAGTAAAATTTTGAATTTTTTGGTTCCTATGGAAAAGTTGCTCCAAATGATTTAAAACGTGAAAAATGGATAAAAATCCGTCCGTCTGTCAGCACGATGATTCGCGAAGTTCTCATCTAATTTGACTGAAATTTTGTGTGGAGGCTTTTCTCAACAAAGTAAAAAAATCTGGCCACGGGGTCTGGGTCTCCTATACAAATTCATCAAAATTTTCTAGAAATCTTGAGTTCTAATAATCGGAATGAGCTCAAATTTTTAATATAATCTTGTGGTAAGTATACAAATAGTTTGACGCTAGGACATCGGGATGTGAGGGCTCTTGTGTACCAGGAACTTCCAGAATTCTTAATTTTAGATAGGAATGAGCTCAAATGTGAAATTTAAGCTTTTATTAAGTATCCCAGAAAGTTCTTTCAAAAAGTTTCACATTAGGACATCGGGATCTGAGGACTGAGGTACCAGTAACATTCTGAATTATTGAGTGATTGGAATAAGCTCAAATTTTGAAAATAAGCTTTTGGTAAGTGCCCAAAACCAATTCATATGCTAAACTTAGGATCATATCATCCATTCCTGGTGCGTCTAATTGCCAGACTTTCTTAGATAACTGTGCAAATACTTTTCTGATCCTCTTCAAAATTTGTACATCTGATCTTTGTCTAAGTCTAAATCTTATCATAAAATATACAATAAATAAAAAAGAAAAGTTATATAATCCACTTTGTGGTTTCCTTCGTTTTGTGAAATGAATTAAAATGGAATTTTTAAACAGATTTAAATCTGATGTTTGAGCCCGAACGTCAAAAAGTTTATGGAACTATTCCGTAAACGGGTCCTTAAACCCGTACATAGTTTAACAGGGGAGGATAAGTTTTCATGTTTACAGAAATAAGTATACAAAAATTGACCTAAATAATTAGAGCCCTCAAAAATGAATGAGGCAATAAAAATTCACGCCTTAGAGAAAGAAATATTAAATTAAAAAGAAAAAAAACATCCACGAGCCGTTTCTATGTTCTATTTATATTAATGTTAATGTTTTAATAAAGTGAAAGGGAGAAGATTATCTTAATTATTCTCCCTAATGTCTCAGATAATAGGATTGTAAGTAGGAATATTAATTAAGAAAAAAGGAAAACTTTGGCCACGAACATGTCCCTAAATTCTCAATCGATTTTCTCACCCCAAAATGTCCACCGCAAAACATGAATGAAAAAATAAAAAATATGATTCAAAAGGTTATTTGCATAAGAAATGTATAAATTATACGAAATCTAATTATGCAAATTAAAGAAAAATAAAATAAAGTAAATATTTGAACTGAAAAATATGCATTAGTTTATTGTGAAGTTTTTGTTCGGGGCAGCAAATTACGAAAATTCCAGCAGATGGAATTTTTTGAGTTCGTTTACATGTGCCTGTCTATGTCATACCATACCACCATTTACAAGCAAAGTTTTTTTATCATAAATATTTTTCGGATTTCAGTTTAAAAATATTGTGACGATTTTCTACTGATGGAATAATTTCAACGCATGAATACTCTGGAAAGACCTGAAATTATCTTAGAATATACAATTCTGAAGTAATCTTAAGCACTCTCAACTCAAGTCGGTATGTCTCCAAGTTACATAAATGACTTATTTGTTCGAGGATCTTTTTCGAGAACAGAAAATCTTTCAATTCCACGATTTAGAACGGAAAGTTTTGGGAAGTGCTTAAGAATAAAGGGTGTTAAAGTTTGGGACTTCTTGCCAGTGGCAATCACGTCACTGACAAAGATTGTATTTTCAAAACTGCAGCGTTGGAATTTTTCAAAACAAGGTAAAAAGTCATCAAAACTGTGACCATTTTGACTTTGACCTCTAAAAAGTTCAAGTATAGGAATTGGCACAAAAATCAAAATCGTCCAAATCAAGTTTAAAACAAGTTTTGGACCTCCAGGAGCATTTGCGATCAAAATTGGGAGGATGTCTCTATTACGATCCGGTGATTGTTAGTTTGTTGTCAATCCTTTGACGCACGATAGCTCAAAAACGTGAACTCCGATTTTGCAAAAAATTTGGCAGAAGGAGATTTTTAATAGTGCAATAAGACCTCTCTCTCTCTCTCTTTCATCCCATGTAAAAAATTATTTAACAAGTCCTAAAACATCCCTTAAAATCCTTCTAAAAAAAATTCAAAAATCCGTAAACGTCCTAAAATATCTTTAGTCCACGTGAATTTATATTATCAGCCTTTTGCGGCGAGCATAATGGGGTCTGGGGGCCAAAAACTATATTATACTATTCATCCATTCTGGTACTGAAACAAACCTAATCTTAAAAAATTATTGACAACAAAAATAACCCGAATTGTACACACAGTAAGAAAGTCTCGTAATTTTTTTATTTTTGGAACAAATTTTGGAAAGACACGTTTTTTGTTAAATTTATCTACATACTAGTACATAGCCAGTTGCAGGGGTTTTTATAGCCAAGTCTCGACTCAATTCTTACTCTAATACTTCAAAAGTTGTCGTTGTCGACACTTTATATATATAAATTCAAAAATGTACGCACAATTTCATTAGAAATCAAAAATCACGTGCATCTAATACGATTTGTTTGGAGAAGATAGTAATTATTATTGAGGAGAGAGTGAAGAAAAGGAATCCACAAATAATCTACGCGCACACGCTATCTCTAGTATGCAATTATTTTATTTCGGTTTCACTCGTCTTGATTTATCTATAACGAAAATATATACATACAGCGAATTACGAAATATTCCCACCCACGTTTGCAATCAAATAATAAATATATAAGTAAATGCAATGTGATAGAAAGAGAGGGTGTAGAACTAAATACGATACATACAAATTTTATTCTAACATCGCACAATACATTTATGCATTTATACATTTATACATTAATTTATACATTTGTGGATTGCGGCTATAGAGTTCCGGACTTACTAAACTCATCAACCTGCTTATGTCAAATGTCTTGGAAAACCAAAACATATAACCTCTTAGTTTTTATATAGAGTTACTATTTTACCCTAGGCACCGCTGTCAAAAGAACATTTGATGACGTGTACTTCCTGANTATATAGGGTTACTATTTTACCCTAGGCACCGCTGTCAAAAGAACATTTGATGACGTGTACTTCCTGAGCTCTATAGCATATAGGAGAATGTCTGCGATCAAAAAGTTACATTTTCACTATATACAGGGTGTTCCGGGCAGATAAACGAAGCTTTTGCAGACCATAAATCTATCTTGAAGCATTTTCACACTTTTCACATTTTTTAACTTACATGTGATTCCTAGTCAGTATCAGCCCCTTAGCAGAATGTTAAATGTAATTTGTAAATTTAAAAAAAGTGTAAAAATGCTTCGAGATAGACATATGGTTTCTTTCTAATGTTGTTAGAAAATTGGTTGGAGTATATTTTCAGTAAATAAAAACCATATGTTATGTAGGCTTTTTATGGCATAAATTCAACATAAGCATAGAAAAAGTAAAATTTTTCGTGAAAATTGAACTTTCCACAGTCTCTCAACAACCAAAAACCACTGAATCTTAAGTAGGGTACCAATTTGAAGGTTATGGATTTGACTAATATCTTACAGTTTGATCGTTGACGTAGCACTAGTAATTTAGAAGATGTTCACAATTAAGTAAGAAAAACTAAAAAGGCCCGTAACTTGCTGCAGAACCGAGTTACATCAAAGGCCCCATACAAACTTTTGTTTGTTTTTGAGCCCCTTACCACCCTGCAAAAGCTTCGCATATCTGCCCGGAACACTCTGTATAGGACAGGTGTAAGAAAAAGAGTAGTTTTTGATAGGTAGTTATAGATTTATTTATCTTTTATATATCTACTTATTAATATACCCGTATTTAGGAAAACTAATGTCACCTCTGCAAATGTAGTGAAACGTTCACGGCGTGAAAGTCAATCTTATAAATAAACTTGTCTTCCATCAAAAAAGCTGAAGTACCCGAAAGGGTATCTAAATTATTCTATAGTCTCTGGGTGCTATGTGCTGTGTCAACAGGATATTATGGAAAAATGTCCCTTAATTGTTTATCAAAGATTTAACACAATATCAGGGACCATTAATGAGTCCAAATTAATTGTGCAAGGTCCATAAGCTACCTTTTTATTCATTGTAGCTCCTCCATCTAGATAAACCTTTTGCTGGGAATTTGAGCTGGAAGAACATTCATAGCAAAGGAATGTAAAATTCATGTAAAATCAGGTAATGGATGCGAATGAGAATTTTCTCGTAATATAAAAATGCAAATCTAAATGTCACAAAAATACAGAACAGAAATATGACATAAAAATTTCATTCTCATTACAACGAACGAAAAAACTGTTGTTGTGTACGTGAGAAAGAGGAAAAAAGTGCCGGAAGGAAATATAAAAAATACATGATGCATCTCATAAATTGCAGAACAAACAGATACGAGAATGAATGTCTGTCTGTCTACTTGTTGGCTTGTTTGTAGGTAGGTACAAAGTGCTGCGCTAAGTGCAAACAAATCGAAACAAGGACTCAGGGGGATTCGTTTCATTTCTTTTCATTGTATGCCCCAATAATAATATCTTATATTTCTCTGATATGGTGTGGGGAAAAGCATCGAAAATGTTTTTACACATGTTATTGGGGAGAAATAATATTTTGATAATGGCTTTGTTTTATTGTATTTTCTATGCAAACATTCTTGTTACACAAAAACATTTATTTTATAAGAGAAGTTATGTTAGAAACCTCGTTTTGCTCTCTCAATTCTGAAACAACAAAACCGAACTTATAAATATGTTATCCTTAAGATCTAATGTTATTATTGTAAATTCATTAAACAAACGACCAGGTGCTACGAGTTCGAAAATAAATATTCCTTTTCTTGTCCCATCTCCCTTTAAAAACATAGAAAATCTAACAGAAATGTGAGCTGAGGTAGAGAGAAAAGGGGAGATCTAAAAGCAAATTATATGCTGTGGGAAAATAGTCAACAAGTCCAGAGATTATTATCGGGAATAAAATAAAATACATTATTTTATTTATGGATAATCATAAAAAGGATATTGAAATTAGGACTTGGGAACTAGGATAATGAACTGGCGGAAAATTACTTAGTTTGTTTTATGTATTTTTCAGAAAGGCTAATCAATTGGAAAATACTTTTACATGTATATGTTGTTTCACTTTAGTCTCACAAATAAAACTATAGTCATTTCTTTAAGTTTCACAAAAATGTCAACCTTTTTAGATCAATAAAGTCTCTATCTTATCGAGAAAAAAGTGGCACCTTTACTTTAGAATATGGTAAAAATGATTGAAAACTACCAAAGGCGTCATACATTTGGCCCTTGTTTCTGAATAAAAAGTTGGTCAAATTTTGAGTAAGCCACAATTTTTGAGTGTGTTTTATGCAACCACCATTCACTTTTCACGACTAGCACAAAAACTTTACCGAAGTTTTGTTCAGAAACAAGAGTTGAAAGTATGACGCCGTTTGTAGTTTTCAATCATATCTACCATATTCTGAAGTAAAACTGACACTTTTTTCAATACGAGAGTCTTTTGTCACCAAAGCCACGATGTTTACAATCAGCGGCGTCGGGGTCTGATTCTGACTACAAGTGAACTTTTTATAGTCATCATCATCTTATCCTGTGGCTCATGGAGGACCATAGGACAGTCACAAAGTTTCGACTTTGCACCATGTTTTTTTTACGACGTGACTCCATGTTTCCCTTGAACGGCCACTTTCACGACGTCTTTGACAATTCTAACCAAGTGCTATTTTGGGGATATAGCAGGTTTCCGCAATGTATGTCCGATTCCATTTCATTTTCTCCGTCTTATCATGCCGTTTCTTGTCAATCTTTACAAATCTACATTTTATATTCCATTTGACCAAAATGTTTTGCGTATTTTCCACAATTGTCTGAGTCACTTTCCAGGTTTAGCTGCAGTACACAGTACGTTCTAAATATTTTAAGTTTCAAATTTGGAAACATCTGTGATGAAAGCTTGTATACTTTCTGGATTCGGGTCACAATATTTACAAGCACCTTCATCATTTGCATGTTTCCATCTTATATCCATCTTATGGAAACCTTTTATACTTCTTCTATTGGTTCGCCATCGAGACGAACGACCTGTACCAACACCAATAAATTTTGTTTTAGAAATATTGACTTTTAGACTAACTTACGCAGCATATTGTTCAAGCAGTCGTACTTTTGCGGCCAATCTATGTCTTTCTTTCTGTGGGTGTTATATCGTACAGAAGCAACGTCTAACAGTAGTCCTAGCTTTTGTATTTGGCACGCAGTGTTAGGAATGAAGAGGCATGTTTTTCTCAATTTTTTGTTTTTGATTTTTCAACGTAATCTCCTTTTAGTTCAATACACTTTTTCTAACGCTTCTACCTTTTTTAACCCCTCCAAAAAATACGATTTGTCAAACTTTTTAAAATACGTTTCTGTCTCGACGATAACCTCCTCGTTTGAGCTGAACTTTTTCCCAAGTTTTCATGTTGGGAAAGAGAAAGAAGTCGCAGAAGGACAAGTCGATGAAGTACGGTGGATGCGGCAGCAATTCATAGTGCAGTTGATCGAATTTAGCAGCAACAATTCTGGATGAATGTGCTGGTGCGTTATCGTGGTGAAACAGCACTTTTTTCTTAGCCAAGTGGGGCCGTGTCTCCTTCAATTTTGTATCGCATTGGCCCAATAGTTCACTGTGGTACTGTCCCGTGATCGTTCTTCTTTTCTGCAAAAAGTTCATGAGGATTATTTTCTTTTAATCCTAAAAAACCGTGGCCATGACCTTTCCGGCCGATGGGACCGTCTTACCTTCTTTGAAGCAGATTCACCCTGCAAAATCTATTGTTTTGACGGTCGCTTGGTCTCTGGCGTATAATAATGGATCCATGTTTCATCAACGGTGTCGACTCGAAACAAAAACTCCTGCGAATTCGCTTATAGAGGTTCAAACACTGCTTCGACGTTGACAGCTGTATCCGCTTGCTGTCCACCGTAAGCAAGTGCGGCATCCATCAAGCCGATACCTTTGCCATGCTTAACTTATCATGTAAAATATCAATTGCCGACACCCCTACGGCCTCACGCATTTTCATTCGGCGATCAACGAGAATCATGTCATGGACCTTTATAACGATTTCTTCGGTAACCCGTCTACCGGGCGGTCTGGGCGCTCCTCATCAAAAACAAATGTACGACCACTTTTAAGTTCGTTGAGCCAACATTTTACAGTTGCCCTAGATGGTGAAGAGTCCCCATGGACAGCATCCAACTTCGCTTTTTTTTCTTCGCCTGTTTTTCCAGCCTAAAATAAAAAGCGGATCCATATTGTTCTTTTTCCATTTTATCGAGAAACACTGGCTGCCAAATAAAAACTAACATATGAATCAGTCTGAAATTTAGTATGGTGTCATGTGACTATCTATCTTCAAACACGGGTACTTATTGATCGACCCTCGTAATTCGTATTTTCTCGTTGATTGGGGGCAAAAAATGAAAGAAAAAAAATAATTCTCTCTACACACTACCCAGTGTGCAAATAAGTTGATGTTGACCATTGTTGGGCAATGAGCAGTCATAAAAGTTATAAACTACAGTTGTTTGACAGATGATGATATATTTTCAAGCTGCTGTTTTATGAGATGTTTATTACCTACAACTGGGCACAAAAAGACGCGAAATTAATTGCCTAAACTCAAAATTATATTACAATATTTACGAAAAAAACTGCCAAACAACTGTTCTATATTTGACCTTGAATGTCATAACTATTGACAACATCGTCCGAAAAAACACTATTTTAACTCAAGCTTCCGCTTTCTTCAAAATCCAAGTTTCACTACAAGAACATTATGCCAACTTCAGTTTCTGACAAGTTTGGCTTATTTGCTTATTTAGATGTTGGGCAGTTAAAGTCAACAAAGTTAACCAACTAGTCAACATTTTTGGCCAAAGCTATGCTACAAGATGTTGACCTCAACTTTATTCTATGAGTTGGCCAGTGCATATCAGTTGTTAGACTGATGTTGAGGACTTTTGCACGTTGGGTAATTGCAACTAAAAAGAGTTCAGCCGTTATAGAACTCAAGAATGTGGAAAATTCTTGGTGCAGGGGTGCCTCTTGATCCTGGTTCTAGAATGAAAGTCTTTTTCAAGAACTATACCAAAAGTTTAATTTTCATACGGAAGCTAATTCTCATAACTAGAACTAGAGATTTTTGAAAAATACTAGGGAATGATTCCCTCCTGTTTCCAAATTTTGATCTGAACTGTTTTTGTGTCCCTACTAAAAGTTTCTGTTTGAGTTCATTCTAACTTTTAGAACCTGGGTTTTCTGATGAATCCTAGTCATGGGAGCGCCCAGATTCAGAGGTTCAAGGATCATCAATCATATTTGATCAGGTTGCTCTGTAGATAGAGGATTTTGAAAATAGGGTTAAATCCGAAGCTTTTCTCATGTCGTAAAAGACATAGATGATGGTGATGTATGTTCAATATTCAAGGGATTCTCTGATGCACTGCACTGGTACGAGTACCGTATCATGAAATGCTTATTTTGAGATTTTTTGCTGTCGATCAGAAGTTTTTCAGACTGTCAAGCTAAAAGTGCAGAAATTTCTCAACTGTTCAATTTTGTTATTCAGGTTTGAAATATCATATTAGCTGTATCGAATGTATGTCGTTTTTTATAGGAATGGATATTTATCTTTTGGTGCCGTGAAAGTTCCTGAATCAAAATTCCATAATTCATCTTATAAACTTATATTTCTTTTTTGCTTACTTATATATTGAGAAAATTCAATTTTCTATTAAGTTATGTTGCATCAGCAATTTTCTTTTTCATTTCAATAAAAAGAAAAATACATGCCATTCGCCGTAAACATAAAAAAATTGTTTTAACGAGATTGTTTCTCGATTTTCGTCATGCATTGGGTTTCGAGAACAGATATTTTTAAAAGAAAAATTGTTGTACAAAATCGTAATTTATTGCGCTATTAGTACATGACACACATAAATATTATGCTCACCTTACAATAAATTCAGTTTTAAAAAATATGTATCATATTTCTTGTTGGGTGTTGGATAGTGTAGTATTTTAATTTATAATTTAGCTTTTCATGCCATAATCGGAATATAATGTAAAGGTAAGCTTAATGAAAACCAAAATCTCCTTTTCCGGAAATTTCGATTAATCTTCTCTAGCGGAAATACGAAAAGGTCCGGAAACGAGAAGCTAAAACAACGTTTTAACTGTAACAAGGTGAGATTGTTGCCTTTTAATACCCAACCACCGTCTTATTGAGGGGAAATAATCGGTAAATGGTTAAATGCTAATGCTGAGTGGCTGTGTTTATGAATAATGCGCTACAAAACAAGTAATAAATTTGTATATTGAGTGGTCATGGCGCTTTCCAATTTATCAGATAGAAAACTATATTAATTCATTAACATAATTATAATATAAACATATCAGCAAAATTTATAGGTACATTCAATAACACGCCGTAATTCATGCGATCGTAAATTGAGGTTGAAGAGAGAGCAAAGGCTAATCTAAAATGGAATTCTATTAATCTCTGTTCGGGTTCGTGTTTGGAATCAAGCATACTTTGTATGTTATACAATAAATGTACAATCATGCTTCATTTCATGCTTGACATGGTGAACATACAGCATGTCAAATACATTTTTTTAAATTGTACACGTGTAATTTTTCCGCCATTATCTATGGCAGATTTTCCCAAAAGTACACAGCGTCCTCAAAATTGTAGTAATCTACAACGTAAATTAAAGCTTTTCTTTTTTATTTCATGGTGAGTTCCATCATATGCCGTACGGGAAATTTAACTGCTTCCTCATGTGTACAGGGTAGTAAATCGTACGGAATTCGTGAAGAAACTGTGAGGACTCTATACATATTTTTAAGTTCTAACGGTTTCCTAATAGCTAAAAATTAAACAATCCGTGAGGAAAACACGTCAGTAGCCCATGAAAATTCCATACATATTTTAACGTCCTAATGACATCCTCACATTTGCATTTTCAAAATTTATCATGGCTTCCACATGCCTTCCTCACGTGTAACCTTTTCACTGCTAAAATAAGAATTTCAAAATAAATCCAATACCTATTTTTCGAAAATACCAATATTTTTTAATCTAAACTTGGCACCATTACTTAATTTTTGCAGTTATGCTTGAAATTATTTACATGTAATCATATCTGTAAGGAGTAGGAAGCCTGGAGGACGCCGTGAGGAAGTTCTTGCGTCCTAATTTACCGTCCAAATTCTCCAGAAAAATCAAAATCATGAGGTCCTAAAAACAAATTTTATTTTGGGACAGGGCAGTTCAATGGCAAAGGCACTTATTATAAGCTTATATTCCAAATCTGAGCTCCGACTATTAGAACTCGAGATTTTCGAAATATTGTAATCTATTTTGTATGGGAGGTTCAGACCTCGTGGAAAGATATAACCAGCAATCAACTTTCCGTTGTAGTTTATACAGCGGACTTCGAACCACTACAACTTTAATGGCTAACAAGTTACCAATTCATTGAGCCCGTCAAGTCATGTTCAGTTTTTGTTGCTAGGAATCTCACTACTTTCTTCGACATGAGCCCCATTTAAACGCCTTCCATTCCATACTTGAGTTTATGTGCAGAAAGTATATTTTTAATAGCATGGCTCTGACGATACATATCGAAAATTACCTTGTTTACGATATTATTCACAAGTGGACATTAATAATAGTGCATCCAAAGCCTACCTTGTCAATAACCAGTGCTAGATTCGGGGAAGAAATAGTACCCTGGCGCTTAAGATCTTTTTTGCACCCTGCTCTATAAAAGCGCCTCAGAAACTTTTAATGGGCACTAGAATGGAGAAATGGACAGCGTAGCTTGTAGTATGTTTGTTTTTCTAGTTGCATAACATGGGTTTACACGTTTTATCATGTTTTAAAGCATGTAAAGCAAAAAAAAATAACGAAATTTTAAATAAGTGCCAGGGTGCGCCAGGCCCCGAATGCAGCACTGTCAAAAACACAATGTTCATTTCATCGTCACGGGTTGGATTCGAACCCATAACCTGTGCTTAATAGGCTGAAGCTCTACCGATCAAGCAACTTGACTTCGGAGTATCTTTACAATGCTATGTTTAAGCTTTTATTTTGCACATCTATAGATAGAAGAATGCTTCTGTGTTCAGTAAAATTTACGGTAAAAATACTGTTACATACTATTAAAGAACATTTAATTCTTATAAGATTTATTTTTAAGGATCTTATTTCAAGTCCTTAAATGGAAATAAATATCGACTGAGTAGTGACGAAATACTACCGTTACATACCGTTAATAAAAAACATTTAGTCCTTAAAAGCTGTCTTTTGTGTGGAAATAGATGAATTTTGACACCTTATGTGGCTCGATCGGCTCAATTTTCGAGGATTTATTTATAAAATCTACACAAAATAACCGACGAACCCTTTTTGTTTACCTTATTTATTAAGGGTTCGAGTAAACACCTTTTTAGAACTCTGTTTGTCTAGTTTAAACTCTAATTTAGGATTAAATGAACTCAAATCGAGTGTTCTACAGCTACTTTTTCTAAGGTTTGATACAAGGCTCGGAATGGCCCTACTCAGTTTACAAAGAAGTTGATGTTGACCATTGTTGGGGAGTTAAAAATATTATAAACTGGTCAACATTGTCTACACACTT
>JXPH01004581.1:0-13360 GCA_001014845.1 Mochlonyx cinctipes | reverse complement strand
TGATTTGGCCCATCAACAAACTCGTCCTTACTTTTATCGAGAAAAGCCTCCGCACAAAATTTTAGACAGACATCATCATGGGCATCATTTGCCTATAGTAGGTTTTGGCCGATTAACACTAAAACAATAGAGTTCTTAACATAAGTATTTAGCAATTTTCCTGAAATTTTCAGTTTGATCGGTCAGTAATTGCGACCGCTATTATTGGAGACATACAGACATTTCTAGAGGCTCAAAACGCGAATTGGGTGATTTAGATTTTTTGACTAATTACTATATTTTAACAGTTTTTTTTGTTGGAAAAGTTAATTTATAAGAACCAACCTAAATCAAATATATCTAAGCAGGGGAGATATGATATGAAGCACGAAATATNTTTTATTTTAAATGAATCAGCTGATTTTTAAATTTATTTATTTTTTTCAAAAAGTTCATTGACTTTACGTATATAAAATAAATATATAAATTTATGTAATATTCTAATAATGACCAGGCGATTGCATTAAAGTGGATCGTGACTGGAAAATATTTAATTTAATGTAATGTATATTGTGCACAAAAACTCTATGGAAAAATAAGACGTGAGAAAATCCTNTTATTGATAGAATAAATTATAAAGAATTTTATGCATAAATTCATTAAACTGCAAAAATTCTATACTCTAAATCTATTGCAAAAAGTATGGCACCGTGAGAAGGTCTTTTGAAAACCTTAGCTACGTTGTTGAACACCCTGGGCCCATGATTCAAACTCGAGTGATAAAAATGTGCCAAATTTACATTGCTCCACATTAGACCCACAAATATAATTTTATTTGTCCGTCATTTCTAGAAAAAGTTGCTTTTGATAATTAGAAATAACAGGACTATTATTAGAAATTTTGTTCATATAAGTAAGAGATTATTAATAATATAATAATACAATAATATAATAATGTCTAGTACTCCCCCTATTGGGACCAGACGAGTCCTCATATTTCAGAGAACTTTTTAGGTATTAGTAGACCAACAGCCTACCGTTAATTATGAACCACCACAACTTTAATGGCTATGCTAATGGGTTACCAGTTCATTGAGCCCATCAACCAAGATTTTTGTGTATCTAAATTTTTCAGTTTAAAACTCAGATAATTGTAAAAGCTGGTTTTTCATGTGCCTTTTTTGAAGGTCAAACTTTAAAAATGAGCGACCAAAAACGAAAAATGGTAAAATTTGGCAGCCTATTTCAAATTTTTGCCTGCCTAAAGGTAGAGTTCTCATTCAAATAATGAATGGATAAATAATTGTTCCTCGTCTGTTTTACGTGTTCCCCAATGTGAAAAGATGGAGACGCCAAGTGACTCCACCGAGTGTCACCTTCTTGAAGTTTTCAAAGTTGGTGGTGCGCAGTTGTCACATTTTTTTTAAATGATCAAAACTGTATGCCATTCCTTTCTTCAGCTGAGCTATATATTGCCTGCGTCACCAAGATGACGCGCAGATACCTCCTTGTTCGGCACATTAGGTCCTCAAGAAGAATTTCATGCAGGGCTGTGTTGTGTATAGGGGGTTTCCTAGTATGCTATGAAAACACCAAGGCTGCACAAATTGTTCAAAAAAAATGCAATAAAACATTTAAAGACCCCTCAGGGGCAGGGGTCCCCAATTTGTTTTAGTTAAAACCTGCTCTAAAATAGCATGGTTTACACGTTTCTGACATGGTTATTCACTGGTAAGAATACGTGACAAAGCCGTTAGGCTTCCGTAGGGTAAAAAAAGTAAAATTTATACATTCTAGCTTTTCTTTATTTCTCTCATCGTCATCATATCTCTAGATAGAAAAGAAAAGCTGTTGTGTTGTGTTCAGTAAAGTTTGAAAAATTTTGAATCCTCGAGAAAAAGTGAACAAAAAAATACAAACTGGCCAGAATTTTCAAGAAATCTTGAGTTCTATTGACCGGAAAGAGCTCAAATTTGTTCCTAAAAAAAGTTTGCCCTGAGACATCGGGATTTGTGGGCTGCTATTTTTCAGGAACTTTAAGAATTCTTGAGTTCTAGTGATCGGAATGAGCTCAAATTTGAAACACAATCTTGTGATATGTATCAAAGCAGTTCCTAAAATAGTTTAACCCTGGGACATCGGGGTCTGAATGCTCCTAGGTACCGGCCTCTGGCAGAATTTTTGAGTTCTAGTGATCGGAATGAGCTCAAATTTGAAATATGGGCTTATGGCAAGCTCCAAAGAGCGGTTACTGTTCTAAATTAGCGTTAATATTATCCATTCCTGGTGCTTCTAAGTACAAGATTTTCTGTGATAACTCTGTAAATACTCTACTGATCTTCTTCAAAATTTGCACATATCATCTTTGTCAAAGTCTAAATCCAGTTCCTATCACAAAATACACCATAATTAAAAACTAAAAGCTACATAATCCACTTTGTGCTTTCCTATGGTTTGTTGTGCTTCTTTTACGTAATTCACTTGAACTTGAAGAAAAAACAGAAGTCAAGTTGTTGAATTAAATGTTCATTTATTTTATTGCATCAATAGGAACAAGCGTGATGCTCACAAAAATATAAAAATGGAATTATATATTTTTTTTTAAAAACTATTTAGGTAATAACAAACAGAATGTGTGTTTCAAATTTTCAGCTTCATTTTAATTAATTTGAAACGCCTCGGGAGCAAAACTAAGTAAACTTCATGTGAAAGGATCCAAAAATTTCTTCTGAGAAATTGAACTAAAATTTAATAGGTTCTGCTTTATTTCTGTTTGCTTTTCCAGACAAGAATATGATACTATTTTCATAGATAAATAATTAGTTTTTTTTATTCCTTTGAAAGGTTTCATTTGGGGTTGCTTTCGTAACTGCAAACCAAACGATAAAAAAGTTGTGGTGAAACGAGGGGTAAATAGAAGGTTATTTAGTAGGGAAGGCCGTACTCGGCAAAAGTAGGAAATTCGAAAAATACCCTCTCCAAAAGTGCTTCCATCAAAAACAAGCAAAAAAATGTTTGTCTATTTGTTGAGTATTTGAACGAATTTCATATTAACAGAGTTCTTCGAATTAATAGTCTTGCTTACTGGGCTCTGCAATGTGTCCTCTTCGCATTACTCTACTCATCAACATTTTTTTAAATTAATATTTAAATGTTGCTGTCACAATAATTATTCAATTTCCATCAAACTAATATGCCATTAAAACCAGAGCATTATATATAGAAGTCGAGAACAGATCATTTTGAAATGCAAAAGCGTATTCAAATCAAAAATGTCTGGCACAATTAGTTTCAATTAGTTTGAGTTTTAAATGAGCCATAAAATTATTTTATGCATAATAAATTAGGTTTTTCATGTACATTTCCAGATACTTATGAATTATTTACTAAGTTGTGCATCACTTTAGGGGAGAGCGAGGCTAAGCACAAAAAAAAATTGATTATTTTTGCATAAATATTATTTTCAAAAAAAGGTGCATTTAGCCCCACGTGGAGGCTAAATGCACCATATCATTGATTTTTTGTAGCACAATTATTTTATTTCAACTTTTATGAATTTCATAAATTTTTCATCTGATTTAGGTGACTGAAATAATAAATTGATATTTGAAGAGATAATTCTCTGGACTTTTTGAGGTATTTGGAGTATTTTGAGGTACAGCCAGAATTTTTCTGAGTATCAGCATTTTATCTCGTTTTAGTATTTGAAGTATCGTATCGTAGCCATTGGCGTGATTTCCGGAATCACTGTAACGATTTGGCGNTGCAGCACGTAAAGATTCTAAACAATTGTTTAGTATCTCTAAAGAGCTTGCGAATTCGATCAAAAAGATAGTCCTGCCTGTCGTGAAGGGTAAGGACGGGAACATTCTGCATACTGAAGACGTGCAACTGCATAGGTAGTGCGAGCACTTCAACGAAGTTTACAATATCAATACAGACGATCCAGAGCAGCCCGTTAACAACCAGCAAAATCCAGCTCCAGCACCCGTCAGTATCAGTACGAGGATGAATGTCGAACCACCCAGTAGAGCGGAGTTCGAAGAAGCATTATCTTCTTTGAACAATGGAAAAGCTCCTGGCGTTGATGGTATCCCTCGAGAAGTCCTCAAAACTGACATAGACCTATGCTCTGACATTCTCCATCCATTTTTATGTAATGTCTGGAACACTAACATGTTTCCAAGTGAATGGAAACAGGGTTTGATAACAAAAATCCCAAAGAAAGGTGATATAAGTGACTGTAAAAATTGGCGAGAGATCATGCAGCAGTCCATTCCCAGTAAAATCCTGTGGACAATTATTTTGAAAAGAATCAACGCAGCGCTTGATGCAACATTACGAAGAGAACAGGCAGGCTTTCGAAAGCACGTCTCCTGTGTCGACCAAATAAATACACTCAGAATCATCATTGAGGAGTGTATTGAGTGGAACCGACCGCTGTACGTCGTTTTCGTCGACTTCCAGAAAGCCTTTGATCTGCTAAAGCAGGACGCAATTTGGAAAAGTTTAAGCGATAGAGGAGTTCCAGCAAAGATTATTGATCTGATCAATGAATCTTACTACAACTTCACTTGCCGCGTCGTGCATCAGAATAGGTTCACTGACCCTATTCAAAATCAAAGACCTTTCCCATGAAGGAAGGAAGGTTGGCTTGAAGATCAACGTCGAAAAGACAGAGTACCTCGCTATAAACAGAAACAGGGCTGGCAATTTGAGATTGACGGTAAAATCGTCGAATGCGTCGAGAAATTTACATACCTCGGCAGCAAGATTACAACTAATGATGGTAGAGACGAAGACGTTCAAAGCCGCATCAACACTGCGAGAGCAGGATAAATAACATCTGGAGCTCAGGTCTTATATAAAAAAACACCAAGCTTCGGCTATTTCGAAGTCTTGTACTATCCACACTGCTGTACGCGTCGGACACTTGGAAAGTGACTGAATCAGTCATCAATAAAGTTCAGACATTTGGCAATCGATGTCTGCGGCAAATTCTCCGGAACGATTACTAACATGGAATTATGGCAGCAATGTGGTATGACTAGTCTGAAGATAGAAATCAGGCGACGTAAACTTGAATGGATCGACCACTCGCTATGAAGGAGCCCAACGGAGCCCGGATCAGTAGCAAAAGAAGCTTTGGGGTACTGTCCTCGGGAAGGAACCAGATCCAGAGGCAGACCACGCCAAACTTGGCGCCGTTCCATCAAATCAGAGTTGGGTATACGCAACGATGAATGGAATGACGGAATAGCACCCGCTAGGGACCGAATGAGATGAAACAGGACTATTGATTGGCTGTGTCCCACCTGGGTACTATTGGCCCAAAGTAAGAAAGTAAGTATTTGAAGTAAGTATATCAAAATTCAACTCCAGTTGATTTATTATATATATTATAGTTGAGTTATTTATGGCTAGATTGGATATAGGGTGACGCATGTAGATCCCACATATGGTAGATTAAGCCTCCACTTATCATTGTCCACCAATCATAACAAAACATTGAAGCTAGGAATAAACCCCCAAAAACCTTTGAGAATATTTAAAAAGACTTATCGAGGATCATTTTAGAGCAAACATTTGGTATTTTCAAATAAAATTTCGATTAAAAGTAAAATTATTAAAAAAATTATATTTGGTTCACCTAATTCCTTGATTGCTTCAAAACTTACACAAAATGAAAATGTCTAGAAATTCCATTTTAAAAAGATTTTGATTTTTTTCGCAAATTATAACGTATGATTTTTTGAGGTGCATTTAGCCCCGTGGTGCGTTTAACCTCGCTCTCCCCTATATGTAAAAGAAAAAATATTTTTCATCCCAAAAGTTGTCTAGACGCTCTTATTTCATATCACCAACCATCCCGACCGTTCTTTAACACTTTTCCACTTCAATTTACAGTTAATAAGAATAATTTATTTAATATTTTTATATTGTTTTGTTTACACTTTTTCGACCTCCAATAACCTACTTTCTGCACTTCTTCTAATAAATAATAATAATGGGGTGATATGAAATGCATATCAGTTTTATTATAGGGGAGAAGTATATTATTCAAGTCATGATTTGATTGCATATCATCTAGGAAAAAAGATTGTATTCAAAAAGTTTGCTTAGCATCCCTGATCTTTTGAAGATTTTAGCTTTTCTTTCTTTCTCTTATCATATAAATAGAAAAGAAAAGCTTATTATTTAGTAAAATTTAAAAATTTTGGTTCCCCGGGAAAAGCTGCTCAAAATAGTCTAAAACCAAAAAAATATCTGTGTTCGTGTTTGTCTGTCTGTCTACGTGTCTGTGTCCTCGATAACTCGCATAATGCTGAACTGATTTGGCTGAAATTTTATGTGGAGGCTTTTCTCTACAAAAGTAAGGAGGAGCTAGTTTATACAAACTCATCAGAATTTACCGCAATCTTGAGTTCTTTTTAAATTTGGCAAGCATCTAAAAACAGTTCCTAAAAAAGTTTGACCCTGGAACATTGGGATCAGGGGGTCCTATGTACCAGAAACTTCCAGAGTTCTCGAGTTTTAGTGATTAGAATTAGCTTAAATTTGGAATAAATTTTTTTTAGCAAGTGCTCAGAAACAGTTCTTATGCTAAATTTGAGATAATATTATGCATCTGTTCATGGTGTTTCCAATTACCAGACTTTCTTGGATAACTCGTAAATACTTTTTTGATCTTCTTCAAAGATGAAGTCTAAATCCAGTTCCTATCACAAAATAGGCAGTAAACTAAAAAGAAAAGCTATATAATCCACTTTGTGGTTTCTTACGCTTATTCTACTAACGTACTAAATGCACACCGAGGAAATTTGATGCTTCATCTTGTACCTGTCACATTCTTGAGCTGACCCAAGAGGAACTGTCATAAAATTTCAATTGACCAGTTCGGTTAGTGAACTCTCCGTTGAACAACATGATGGGTCCAAACAGGCCCAGAAAGCTGGCGCAGAATACCTGACGCAGAAACTTTAAAGGTGCCATTAGGGGTAATTAGTGAGTTTTTGATGGCCTCAAAAACAAATAATAACTATAAGACCCAAAGATTCTCTAGTAAAATTTCAGAATTTTTCGTCAATCCAAACTATTTTAAAATTACTTTTGAAAGTTCGGGTCCGTTGTTGTTGGTTTTTGGCAATTTTTAATGTTCAACCAAGAGTAAAGTATTTGAGTCCCGAGATAGAGAATGCATATGGGCTGAATTGAAAAACTTGGGTGTGCCCAATAAAATCTTATCCCTGATACGCAAGAGTTATCAGTGTTTCAAATGTTGAGTATTTCATGACGCCAACTTGTCTAAGCTCTTTGAGACACTTTGGGGTTTCAGATAAGACTGTTTGTTGTCACCGCTGCTGTAAACTAAAACTAAAACTAAAGTAAAAGACCTAGAAATAGAGTCTGCTAATGTTAACCTTAAAGTCAACGTTAGCAAGACGAAAGAACTGCTCATAGACTCCAATCTTCCTCTAATGCTTGCCAACAACCCCATAGAGCAAGTAACACAATCCCACTATCTGGGAAGTATTTTTAGCGAAGATGGTGGTGCAGCTAAAGATGTTGAAACCAGGAATAAAAAAGAGCGTGGTGCATTCACCGTTCTTAATAGTATATGACGCTCTTCGATCTATAGCCCCAGAACTAAAGTCAACATATTTAGATCATGCGTACTGTTTGTACTATTATATGGTTATGAGACCTGGCTCGTTACAGAGGACATAAAAAGTAAACTACAAGTCTGCGACAACTGTTGTCTTTGCAAAATTTTACGTATTTTTGGGCCACACCGCATTACCAATGAAGAATTGTGGCAAAGAACTTATCAGAAGAATATCAATCTGGAGATACGTTGTAGAAAATTTGGTTTGATTGAGCACACTCTCAAGAAAAGTCCCGAAGAAGTTTGTCACCAAGCACTTGTGTACAACCCACAAGGTAGCAGAAGTAGAGAACGACTGAAAAACACCTGGCATCACTCAACCCTGGTGAAAGCTAATGCTTGGGCAGTTCAAAGTGGCAGCTCTTCGTTTAACAATGTATGGAACTTGAAGCAAATGACACTTCAACGTACGAGATGGTGACTTTTTATTGATGGCCTATGCACTTAGAGCGAAAAGTATGTAAGTAAGTAACCAAGAGTTAAACAACAAGACAAGACGATTGCACTGAAACTTTATAATTCACAAGCCCGCAGGTCTGAATCAAAAATCGACTCAAGTTGGTCAAAACCTACAATGGGCTGCAGAACAACATTTTTTTATATTTTAAGAGTATAAACAGGATTATGACCAAAGTTGAAGTACTAACGAGGGAAGGTTGAAATTTTGGTTGGTGATAGATATATGCTATCACTACACTTTCAAATTTTGATTCAAACCCATCAAAGCCTTTCATAGGCTCCCTTAATAATCTTGTGCCTCCTGGGTTATCAATTCAAATCTCCGTTAACGAAATATCAACCTTCTCTCCTACTATACGTAAATTTTTCCATGTTGTTGTTGAAGCAGTTGAAAAGCAAAATATTCTATATACGTGATAAAGTTCACGTTTGCACAACAGATAAATCAACGATGAATTGCTAATATGCTGTCCATGCCTTACTTTAATCTTTACCCCTTCTTTAACATCACTCTAAAACGCACATTTTTCAATTTCGATTTCATTTTCATTTTCATTTTTTTTCATGAATTTTCTTTTATACGTCGAAGCCAGAGATTATAATTGAGTAATGTAGGTCAAGCGTGCCTCCTCCACCCATACCACAATACAAAGAAAATAAATTCAACAGTTTTCTTTTCTATTGTGTATAAATTTTCTAAGAAAAATTATTTTTGAGGAAAGTTTTTGGCATAAACATTTACTCATATACCTACAATAATTAATAATGTTTCCTCGTTTATTACCGCAGAAAACCACAAAGTGGATAACATAGTTTTTCTTTTTTATTTATTGTATATTTTATGAGAGGAGCTAGATTAAAACTTGGACGAAGATCATATAAGCAAATTTTGAAGAGGATCGGAAAAGCATTAACAGAGTTATGCATGAAAGTCTGGTTATTGGAAGCACCAAGAATGGATGAACAGTTTTTGGGCACTTACCAAAAGCTTATATTTCAAATTTGAGTTCATTCCGCTTATTCGAATGCAAGAAATCTGGAAATTCCTTGGAGCCCTCTGATCTCGATGTCCCAGGGTCAAAGATTTTGAGAAACTGTTCTGGAATAGTTACTACAAGATTATGTTCCAAATTTGAGCTCATTCCAATCATTAGATTTCAAGATTTGTGGAAAATTCTGATGTATGATTTTAACAACGCTCTAGCCCATCTAATCACCGAGGCATCTTTTGTGGAGAATAGCTTCGACATAAAACATCAGCCAAATTGGTTCAGAAATACGCGAGTTATCGAGGACACAGGCACACACATGGACAGACAAATAGATTTTCTTTTATTTTTTCCACGTTTTAGACCATATAGAGCAACTTTTGCCGAGGAACCAAAATTTTTCAAATTTCCCTGCTTTTCTTTTCTATCTTTAGATATGACGGGATAAAGAAAGAAAAGTTAAAATTGAAAATATTTACGAGTTTGATGTAAATGAGTTCATCTCGTTCAAAATTACATCATGCCAAGACACAAACACAAGATGCTAAAATTATCACTCTTGAAAGCCAAAATAAATTTCAATACAACCGAAATTAAATATGAACGCAAGCAAGAGGCAAGAGATCATTAACACTCTCGCGATTGCTGAAAATAATAAGATCAATCGCTACTGGTTGGCCAAAAAATAAATTTTGAGCGACCGAAAAGTAAATTTGAGCACGGTGTTCTCCGGTCCATTGCTTGGGTTTAGTTGCATAATCAACCCAGAAATGTCCAAACCACGTTGGTGAGCGCATAGATCGACATTGCGACAAAACTCAAGATAAATTTTTTGGCCACTCATATTTTAATTATTGGCCGCTCGAAATTTAATTTTCGGTCGCTCACAATTTTGAGAGCCAAAATAGCATTATATGTGAAATTAAATTGAACTTTTCTCATTCTTTGAGAAAAGGAAACAAACTTTCAACGAGTTTTTTTCTGCTGAAAAGTAAATATTATTATGGATATGATGAAGAAGTGCGGTTAATGATTGAATAAATATTTTTAGGCTGGTTGAACAACATTTTATATATTTAAAGAAGGTAATGCAAGTTCTGGATGTAATTTTGAAATACTCAGGTTTTCTTACAAAGAGTGAACTCTGAATACTCCATATTTTCCTAACATAAGGAGGACAAATTCTATAATCAATGTATGATCTCAGGTTTTAACAGGAAAAGTGGGTATTAGCAATTATTTGAGCGTTTTTGGTAAGTTTGAAGGCCCAGCCTCCGTAAAAGTTTCTTTTGAGTCTAAAAAGAATAGTCAAAAATTTTGGTTTGTTGAGCTCAATTGTTCATAAATAATTGGGAATCGGATCGATTTCCAACATGGACAACAGAGCCATGGCTATCAATATATGAACTTAGGTTGCACACAACCATATGTGATATAAGTACCGGATAGACGGTGTTTGTTCTATGGAGTTCATGGCACAGAAGGTTAGTCAATTTTCTTACAGAAAAATAGAACGTGATGGTTGTCTGTAAAACTACAGATTTGCTTAACGAACTGGTTAAACGTTATAGATTAACCGTTGCGGTGGTTCGAAACCCACTATAAACTATAGGTCCACTATATTGTGCACTCTCATTTCCCATATCCTGATCCTATCAACTATCCTGTCTTCTGCCTACTCCCTAGGGAGTAGGGTGTAGACACTGAGCTCAGTGAGAGCACAAATTCCGAAACCGGTTTTGAGACGTTTTTGAGAGTTCTTTGTTTTTTTTAAATTAAGTTTTATAAAAACAATAAGTTAGCTCCCCAGTTATAAGGTCCAACTAATAGAACTTGTATCTTATCCAACGGTGATGCTAAACTGCCTCTAAGAGCATAGGCCATCAAAAAAAAGTCGCCATCTCTTGCGTTGGAGTACCATTTGCTTTAACTTTCATATATTGTTATACGAAGAGCTGCCACTTTGAATGGGCCAAGTCTTAGCTTTCGCAAGCGTTGAGCGACACCAGGTGTTTTTCTGTTACCTTGTGGATGCTACAGATCAAAAAGCGCCATATACGATTAAGAACGATGAATGCACCACCCCCTTTTTTAATCCTGGTTTCAAAATCTTGAACTGCAAAGCCGTCTTCGCTAACAATACTTCCCAGATACTGGAATTGCGTTACTTGCTCTATGGGGTTGTTGGCGAGCATTAGAGCAAAATTGGAGTCTGCATTTATGCGCATTTCTTTCGTTTTGTTAACATTGATTTTCAGCCAAACTTTATCAGGCTCTCGTTCTAGGTCGTTCACTTTATGTTCCATGTCCACTAGCTTATGTGCTAGCTCACATTTATCATCAGCTAAATCTAGCGACTCCAATCCCTCTCTCGGTATTAGGGGGTTCCAAATGATTCCTCGTTTTTTGTTGCTCGTATCACAACTCCATCTATAACAACAAGAAACAGCAGCGGTTGGTTGTCATTGGAAAGCTCTTTTATAGACCTTTTAATAGAGTGCGAGTATAACAACAAGTCTGCAGTATTTCAGGTTAACGAGAAAAGTTTATTCCAGTGCTTAAAATGTAAGTTTTATTATTCATTATTGTTTTTACAAATTTTTCAATGTACCCTCAAAAATGTCCAAAACCGGTCTCGGAACTTGAGGCCACGGTAGCAGCCCTTCAACTTTCACCAATTAGTCTCTAAATTTTGAAGATTTTTCTAGTTCAAAAAACAAGTTTTTGGAGGGTCATAAGGCCCATCGAACTTTCCAAAAAAGCCGAAATAAAGACCAGGCTAGTGGGTATGGAAGAAATATTTTTGTAAAAAAAAAACAAAGACCAGGAAATTTATGGAGTTTTTAAGAGTTTCCAAGACTACTTTTTGTCTTTTTGAGCCTAACCAATACTTCAAAAAACCCTCTCGTCGAATACCTTTTTTCCCGAGGGAACAATGAATAGTTGGTAAATTTACGTGTAAAGCAGCGTATACAGAATAACAACCGATTTGCAGATAAATCTACCTTTATTTTTTTCTGCGATTTGCATACGCATTATTATAATTCATTTAATTGATTTGTATGAATATTCAAATGATTTGTAAGTGATTTTCTAAATTAACAAAAAACACATTTTGCACCCAAGTGTGAATTAGGTACAAACGTGCGAAAAAGAGGTGTGTTTCCTCGTGTTTAGATTAAGGAAAAAATCTGTCGCCAATGAAATTAAACACTAATTGACATGCAATAAAAACAGGTTATGTTATTTGTTATTTTTATTGATTAAAGATTTATTTGAATAAATAAATAACAACGTAGGAAACCACAAAGTGGATTATGTAGCTTTTCATCATAGTTATTGTATATTTTGTGATAGGAACTGGATTGAGACTTTGACAAAGATGATATGTGCAAATTTTGAAGAGGATCGGAAAAGTATTTACAGAGTTGTCCAAGAAATTCTGGTAATTGGAAGCACCAGGAATGGATAATATTACCCTAAATCTAGCATAGGAACTGTCCTTAGGTACTTGCCATAAGCTTATATTCCAAATTTGAGCTCATTCAGATCACTAGAATTCGAGAATTCTGGGAGTGTCCGGTTAGTAGGAGCCTTCAGTTCCCGATGAGCCAGGGCCAAGCTTTTTTTAGGAACTGTTCTTGGGTACTTACCAAAAGCTTATATTCCAAATTTGAGCACATTCCGATCTCTATAGAACTCCAGAAATCTGGAAGTTCCCTGTAGATAAGAGCCCACAGATTCCAATGTTCCAGGGTCAAACTTCTTTAGGAATTGATCTTGGATACTTGCCATAAGCTTATACTCCAAATTTCAGCTCATTACGATCATTAGAACTCAATAATTCTGTAAGGTCCTGGTACTTAGGAGCCCCCAGATCCCGATGTTCCAGGGTCAAACTGATTTAGGAACTGTTCTTGAATACTTGCCAAAAGCTTGCCAAAATACTTGCCAAAAACGTCCGATTGAATTCGAAGTTTGGAAGTTAACTTCGAATTTAATCNAGCCCCCAGATCCCGATGTTCCAGGGTCAAACTGATTTAGGAACTGTTCTTGAATACTTGCCAAAAGCTTGCCAAAATACTTGCCAAAAACGTCCGATTGAATTCGAAGTTTGGAAGTTAACTTCGAATTTAATCGGACATTTTCTTCAAAAAAGCTCGGACAAGCGTCCTTCAAAAAAAATTAAGACTGCATCGTCCAAATTTGTTCCACGTATTTTGTACCGTAGATTCCAAACTATTTACCCCCTCCAAAAATCATAAAA
>JXPH01004548.1:3460-14450 GCA_001014845.1 Mochlonyx cinctipes | reverse complement strand
TATTCATTAGTAATAAGCGCACACAAAGGCATTTATAGGAAAGACTTTATTTCTGAATGCTAATTTTTACTATAATTTAGTAAAATTAATCAATTTATCAAATTCCTACGATTTTTGTTCATTTGGGGTAGAATCTGAGCATTCGGGTGCGATTCTTTTACCTGAATTTCGACCCGAATAATCAGCTGTTGAAAATTCAGGTCGTTTGACCTGACTCTCGAGTTATTTGATTTAGTGTGAGTGCCAATCAGACCAAAAACTTGCTGGGTTGATTATGCGAAAGAATTCTGGCAAATGACCTGGGAACACAGTGGTAGGCATTGCCTGGACATTGTTGGGTTGATTACACGACAGAGCCCAGGAAAATGGCCGGGAAACACAGTGGTAGGTATAGACTGGACATTGATGGGTTGCTTAGGCAACAAAACCCAGGCGAATGACATGAACATTGAACATTGCTGGGTTGATTATTTGACAGAACCCAGGCTAATGACCGAGTTATACAGTATAGTTGGTATAGTCAGGACATTGCTGAGTTGATTGAGCCAGTAACTTTCAAGCGCTAATCTTCTATTGCCGAACAAAAAAAAATTAAGGAAGAACTGTCCGAAGAAGAATTGTTCCACTGGGAAGAAATAACCGGAGAAGAATTGGTCCAGGGAAGAGTTGACCAGGAAAGCATTGGGCCAAGGAAGAACTGCCTTCAGGAAAAACTGTCAGGTTAAAATAGTCCGGGGAAGAATTGGCCGCAAACGGTGTTTTTGGTAGATTTTGGAATGTTGAATACAATTCTGGCCTTAGATTTTTCTTGAAACGTAACGTTTTTTAGATATTTGCCTATGAGATTTCCAATTTTGTGATTTTCCACATTTTATAATATTTATAACTTTTGCAAGGATGTGACCAGTCAACATAAAGTTTTGTAGGCTAATTTTAGAGGTATGTATTTACTGGGGATAGCCAAGGCCGTGCATAAGGTGGTTTCCCAAAAAGTTCAAAATCCGTTCAAATCATGCAGGCTTTACAGCAAGGATATCGTTGGAAGCCTCTTTACGTCCTAAGAGTTTTAAGCGCTAGATAGAGAAAATCGGCCAGCCCTAGATAGAGAAAATAGGCCAGCTTCACAACAAGGATATCGTTGGAAGCCACTTCACGTTCTACGAGTTTTAAGCCCTAGATTGATAAAAGCAGGTAATTTTTCAAGTTTTTAGGGCCCCCCTTCTGGCTTGAACGGATTTTGAACTTTTTGAAAAACCACTTTATGGGACATACCTAATGTGGGCTCAAAAAACTAATCAAAAAGGCCCCAAATTATGGTAGAAATTTTAATTTTTATAGGTTTGTTTTTGAATCATTTTGAGCTCTTCACAAATGGAAATAGCCAAGTTTGTTTGGCTCAAAAAACTAATCAAAAAAGCCCCAAATTATTATTTTTCTAGGTTTATTTTTGAATCATTTTGAGCTCTTCAAAAATGGAAATAGTCAAGTTTGTTTTTAATGTGACTCAAGTAAGTGTAACATCTTAGAGATTATTTAACATGCCTTGGAAATATTCTTTGGAGTCGTCCGGTGGCAAAAACTGATCATGGAACCAAAATAGTCTCTGTAACGCTGGTTATACAGAGAATTTTTGAGGATACCGATGATTGAGCATTAGGATATTCCAAAAATTAGATTTTAGTAGGAAGTTCGCTGTTTTTGCCAGGTCTTAGTCTTAGGAATACAATAGAAAGTTCTGTAACCTCTAGGAGGATAAGTGTTAAAATTAGGAAAAAAATCTTTCCGAATTTTATTAGTTGCCANGAATAGAATTTTCATTAGGTGAAACTGGTATTAAAACAAGATTTATTTAATAAAAACGGCGAAGAGAAATAAAAATTGTATTATAAATAAGTATGATGAATTTCTTTAGGATGGATGGATGGATTCGGGGGGGGGTGGGGTGTGCAGTAGGAATTTGTACTGAATCTTGCACGAAGGCCTCAATGTGGGCCCATTGTGCTCAACCCCTGTGAAAAACCTGAAAATAGAAATTTTACAAAAGAAGTAAAAAGCTGAAACAAAATTAATAAATAGAACAAAATAGAGAATTACAAATTAATTTGGCAAATTACAACTCATCACAATCTTATAGATAACCCTAACATACATCAATGCTACGAAAACTATTAGTACTAATGGTAAAATCCCCAAAAGTCTTCTTCTGAGGTTTGCAAAGAATGTGAAACGAAGTTTCAGCATCAGCACCACAAAAGCGGCAAAGAGTAGTTTGAACGATGTTCATACTAAAAAGATGGCTGTTTAGTTTACAGTGTCCTGTAATCATTGAAACCATCAAACGTAATTTATTCCTGTCAAGATTTAACAGGAACCTAGAACGCGACTCTAATGGTCGCAATAAATACAGCTTTGAGTTACGGCACTCCATAACGGAACTCCAGTAGTACTCATGTTTTCTAATTGCCCAGTCTTTCAAGCGACTGGTGAACCAGGTCTTTGAAATGGGCAAAATAGGTTCTGGAGCAGTTGGAAGTTCAGAAGAACCAACTCGAATAAGCCCGTCAGAACGTTCGTTGCCCTCCACATTACAGTGGCCGGGCACCCAAATCAGTCTGACGCGATTGCTGCGAGAAAGCTCCCGCAAAGTCTTCCTGCATTCTAGAACCAATTTAGACGTTATAATGTCTGAATTCAGTGCCTTAAGAGCAGCCTGGCTATCTGAAAAAATAGTGATACTACGTTCAGTGAACGAGTTATCTAAACAGTAGTAAGCACAAGCTAAAATTGCAAAAAGTTCAGCTTGAAAGACTGATACAAGTGTGCCCAAAGATATGGAGACTTCTAAAAGAGGCTCCATACAATAAATACCGGCCCCTGCTAAACCGTTGCAAAGGGACCCATCTGTGAAGAAGTTGGTACTATCTTCTAAAGTGTTAACAAAATGTTCATTGAGCCACTCATCCAAGAATCAGAAAGCTAGTAAAAATCATAAGACTTCAATGAGCGTATGAAGCAAAATAGGCGACGAACCTTAAAATATTTTTTTACATTTTTAAATTATTTCCACGTTTTAGTTGAAAATAGGGCAATTACTAGCAGGTAGGTATAATATGATTTAATTTCAACGAATAATAACTTTCAAAACAATAAAAAATAAATAACTAAGGGCTAAATGAAATGATGGAAAAAGAAAAGCATCAAATGTGTATTTTCGGTTTGAAATAAGAAAAGTACCTGATGCTCAGCTTATCCTCGTTATTATTATTATTTCTTTAATTTAAAATCATGGCTGCAGGTGCTTCTTTCATATCGTATGTATTCATTTTTGAATTATAAATCTCTCATTAATTGAAAAAATTTCCATCCGAACGAGAAATTAAGTCCACCAAAATTATTTTCCGTGATCGAAAACATATTTCTTCTTTTGTCCGATAAAATTTAAGTAAAAGTATCGGGGAAAACCGTTGTCCTTCTGGAAATTAAAATTTTCGTATCATAAATTTAGGTGTAGTCCGAGGTCCATAAAAATGCACCAAAAAAATCAACCAAATGAAGTCGAAAAATCAAGATAAATTTTCGGTAAAAGATTAAAATGTATATATCCAAAAGAGAATAGGTTTGTATCATAAAAAAATAAAAATAAAAATGATACATGAAGAAAAAATTAATAAGAAGAAGAGCAGGTAAAAAATACACCTGTCTTCCAACTGTTTGACGCGTGCTCATCCACGCGCCGTCTCATTTTGGCGCGTGTTTAAAAAACATAATATTATATCTATCTTGTTCTTTCTTTCCCTCTTCAACATACTATACATATACTAAAAGCAATAATTTTATACACATTTTATTACATTTTTTATGTAAAAGCTACATACATTCCATTTATGCTCTCTCGTGTATATACATTTCAATTTTTTCTGCGGTTTCTTTCTGTTTGTTGAGAAAAATGGGAACAAAACATAAGTTGAAATTCCTAAAAGTTACCCCAAAGTCCCATCGACACATGCTTCAATTATTGTAAGTGCAATCAAAATAAATTGCAGTACGTTGCAATGAACCGCGATCTAATCTTATACGAAAAGTCAATAAACTTTATTTTGCAACATTGTTTCGTTTTGGCAGCATAAAAACATGAAAATGATGTTCTTTTTTACTCACTTTTTCGGGTTTAATTTATGCTTTGTGTGTTTAATTAAATAAAATATACACTTTGTCCGTTACTAAAGAAGGTTGATGGTGTGGTAGGAGAAATCAAAATACTTGTTTCTTACTTTTTAAAAAAGCCTGTGAGATGCCCGTTTGGCAGCTTTCCTTGATTTTATGTAGGTAATATAAGTTACAATGTAGATATGTTGCTCTAAATAAATTAAGTTAATTTGGACCATTTTAAAATTTCCTAATTAGCTCTGAAATTGAATTAGAGATTCTCGTGACGTGACGTAATAGCATTGGAATATAGTTTGGAATATTGCCTCATATTTCATAATGTAATTTATTTAACTTGTGAGAAATATATCGATTTTGCTGATTGGGCTGTGTTGTTTCAGTACCGCTTCAAACTACAGAGTATACGGAAGGGTGAGATCTGAGATATTGATTATAATGTTGGACATGAAGCCCACTCCGCACTATATTAAATCAACACCATAGAACACCTAGAACAATCAGCTTATTTCCAAAAGTAAAAGCTCCTATTTAGTGGGTTGGGACATTTGGCCGAACCAAAACGGGCCAAATCCATATAAGGCTGAATCATAAAAAAATATCTGGAACATTTGGCCGAAATAAAAATAATTAAATTCGTAACTTCTTTTAATTAGAAAACCCCAAATAATGCACCCTTTTTTCATAGAATTTTTTCAGCGATTACTTTTTTTTAAATTGGTTATGAGTTTTAGTTGANAAAAAATATCTGGAACATTTGGCCGAAATAAAAATAATTAAATTCGTAACTTCTTTTAATTAGAAAACCCCAAATAATGCACCCTTTTTTCATAGAATTTTTTCAGCGATTACTTTTTTTTAAATTGGTTATGAGTTTTAGTTGAAGAAAGTTGTTTTTTGCCGATAATTAAAAAAGCCTACATAATGCCCCTTTTTTTCTGAGAATTTTTTGAGTGATTAGCATTGCTGTTAAAAGGTGCATCGATTTTTACAGCACAATTTCTAGTTCACTCACTTTGGTTCAATTTGAAGCTCTTAAATTCAGTGGACTGAATAATTTGATCAATATTATTCAGCCCACTGAATTTGAGAGCTCGAATCAAACCAAAGTTGGTGAGCTATAATTTGTGCTGCAACAATCGATGCACCTTTTCACAGCCATGGTGATTAGGATGTAGCAAAATTTACATTATTGCACACAATGCACCCTTTTTTCTTAAATTAATTATGAATTTTAGTTAAAGAAAGTTATTTTTTGTGATGATTAAAAACCCCACCTAATGCACCCTTTATTTAAAATTTCTTTATAANTTTAGTTAAACAAAGTTATTTTTGCCGATAATTAAAAAATCCCATTTTTGAAAGATTTTTATATCTAACCATGAGTGTTTCATATGAAAAGTATTCGCATATGTGTCCCAAATTGTATTTCACAGCGAGAAGGGTGTCCTCTTGCGATCATTATCAAGACCAACTGGATGTTTCTAGTTCTTCAGCAAGTTTTAAAAACTAAATTCTTCAGTGGTGACCTGCTTCAGTTGCTTCTTGGAAAATAATGAGCAGTTTTTAATTTCTCCGTGTTCAGAGGCGGAACTACAATACTGCAATTTCAAACTGCCTTTTCGTACAATGATTCGCCTGATCTGGTCAATATTTGGTCGGTTCTTGTAGTGTATAGTAGATTTGCATATTTTTGTAAACTTTAAACTTGCCAGATGCGTATCTACGAATTATTACGTAATGTATATTCAAAAAAGCCGTAGGCTTTACATACATTTAATAAAGAATTTAAATTTAATTTAGCGTATATCGACGTAACGTGTCTTGGAAGACACTTGTCGCTTGCATGACCCAACACATCAGTACCACACCTTTTCGCTGTTGACCGAGGAGAGGTCAACTAGCCGTATTACGACACACCCTTTTTGTATTACAAGCGTACACACGCAAATTCTTGATTTTGTTATAATTTCATTTGGCCGAACAAAACAAAATTATTTGGACATTTGGCCGAATCATAAAATTATCATAAATATTATCTTGCGACATTTGGACAAAATAGAAAAAATTGCATTAAAAAACGTCTTTGAAAAAAGGGTGCATTATGTGGGATTTTTTAATTATTTGCAAAAATAACTTTCTTTAACTAAAATTCATAATAAATTTAAGAAAAAGACGGCCTTATGTCCAATACTGTTAATTTAACTATAGCTTAATCAGCATGTCTGTTGAAAGGTGCATCGATTGTTGCAGCACAATTTTTAGTTCACCAACTTTGGTTTGGTTTGAAGCTCTCAAATTCAGTGGGCTGAATAATATTGGAATATATATTGATAAACTTATTCAGCCCACTGCATCCAAGAGCTGCAAATCGAACAAAAGTGGGTGAACTAGAAATTGTGCTGTAACAATCGATGCACCTATTAACAGCCATGCTAATGACTAAACAAATTCTCAGAAAAAAAGGGTGCATTATGTGGGGTGTTTTAATTATCGGCAAAAATAACTTTCCTTAACTAAAACTCATAATCATTTTATGAAAAAGGGCGCATCGTATTGTATTCACTAAAAAAAATTCTTTGAAAAAAGGATGCATTATGTAGGGTTTTTTTAACTATTGCAAAAATTATCTTTCTTCACTAAAATTTACAATCAATTTAAGGTGCAATGTGTGCAATAATATTAATTTTACTGTATCGCAATCACTGAAAAAAAAAATCTTTGAAAAAAGGGTGCATTATGTGAGGATTTCTAAGTAGAAATAAGTTATAAGTGAGACATGGATGCGAATATTTTTGCTCTCATCGGTAAAGGCATCCCAGCTAATTTCATCGCAGGTTTTAGACCAAAAAACAGGAGTTTTAATTATACTTCAGTAACAAATGTGGTACTGAAAGGGTTACATGACAAACAAAACTCATTAGCAATTGCGATACGACGTACGATGATAACGACGGCTCTATTTAGGACTCTATTTTTTGAGTATCTACGACGATTTCTCTATATTTTATTTTTAATAAATATAGTTTCTTAGTATTTAACATAGTTTTGATTGGTCTTTCTGACATATATTGTACAATAGCACCAGGATTTACTACTGGTAGGAGCGGTAAAACAAAATGATGAAAATGGAAAATGGACAGTTATGCGAATATGTGTAGTAAAGTTACATTGAAATCAGACCATCGTGAATTATTTGTTACTGCAACCCAATATTACGTCGTAGAGACATAATGGTGTTGTAAATAAAACAATAGCTATCATGGAAAGTTACATTCCTGCAACGGATCTTTTTTCTTAGTGTATAATAAGTCATTATTACTTAAAATAATTAAAAATCCCAAATTTTCCCACAGTTCTAAATGAAAAACTGTTCGGAAAAAGTTAACGTCTGAAAACTAATTTCAAATGACAGTTCATTGTCCTCTAAATTATCAGTAATTTCAGCAGGTAGCAATTTGCGGTCATATCCCTTAATTTTCATAACATTATTATGTCGTGTGCTAGTGGTATAACTAAGAATTTTATCTTTTTAATATACTTAATTTTTTATAAAAATAATTTTCTTTTTCTTCCTCCTTTTTTCAATTTTCCGATCAAAACCTTTTGTATGTCCATCATAAAAATGTTAATGTTATATTTATTATTATGTGTATCATTATAATAATCATGTATAAATTCTTCTCTCTTGATTAAAAGTATTTGCGACAACATTTGGTAAATTCGTTATTTTTTTTATTCATTTACAATTCAAATTCATTTCAGTTGCCCCTAAAAATAGAATGAAAGAGGAATGTAATAAAAATAGTTAAGTAAGTATGTAATTTTATTTAAAATCTCGTTGATTTTGATTGATCATTATCTTCTGTAACAACACGCAGGAACCATCAATTCACATATGCCTCCTTGTAATCATATGCCAATTGACCAATCTGTTTTAATAACCACAAACCACCAGTAATAATAACAAATTTATCAGCGAACACATGCAAATTATGATGAGGGTATCGGTGATGATGCATCCTTACTAACACCTTTTAATCAACATGTTTTATGCCGGGTAATTGAATCTAATGAGTCTTTTGAATTGATTGCAATCAAATTGAATTAAAGTTGAATGTCCACCATGATGCATCTCAAAAGTGCGCATGTTTCACGTCAATATAATCAAAATATTCTTTGTCATCATAAAATTTGAGATTTGATGCATGTGATAAGAGTTCTCTTGACAATACATAAGATTCCTTTCTTCCTTTTCCTCTTTTGCCAGGAATAAGTATATTAATAAAAATAATTTTATTTTCTTCTTCCATGTCCGCATTTTTTCGCGAGTATGTTGCTTCGTGTTTATAATTATAATTGTATTGTTTTAAATTTCTCTTTATCAATAATAATATAAATATGCAGCATGATGCACCTTTCCTCCTCAGCACAAGAGCTCCGTCTGTCGTTTTATATATATATACATATATTTTTATGCTCCATGTTTGTAACATAAAAAAGCGAAGATGTAAAAAAGCACCATCAAATCATATTGTTATTGATTATTAATATCAAAGATATGGCATTAAATTCTCTTCTTTTTACATTAGTATTTTTTCATCCTTTTTTCATCTTTCTTAATTTACCAAATATAAATGACCTTACATAACAATAAATTATAGAGCCTTCATTTTTCAGTTCTTTTCGTTTTTATTATTAATTCTCTTTCAAAACTGGAACTACCTAACTACCGTCTTCTTTTATTCCGTATAGATATCTCAAATGATTTATATAAAAATTTGAATTTTATAGAACAATAAAAACTAAATAACGACAGTTGGGAGTTTGCTGCATATAATTATGTGTTGCGGAATGACACGGGAAGGCAATGAAACCGACTTGTCATATGGCGTTAAAGACGTAAGACTATTAGAAAGTAAATTGATAAGCTAAAATGCACGAGACTTTAACATCGATGCACTTTTACCATTGTGGCCCTGTGGTCCACATACATTATAAATTACTTACTTACCTAAGACTCATGGCCCCTTGTGGGATATACAGCCGGCAAATATCATTTTTACATTTCGATCGATCTCTAATGGTTACGGAACCGTGCCAAGTTTTACCTTCCTAGCACCTGATTTCTATCTCCATACTAGTCATACCGTATTAGCTGCCATAACTTGATGGTAGTAATCGCTCGAGGCCATCTTATCCAAAGGATTTGCCGCAGGCATCGATTAACATAATGTGTGAATGTTCTTGGTGATTCAGTCACTTTTCAAGAGTCTTCACCATTAGGAATGGTTGACAAAACAGAGTCCAAGTGATTGCAAGGTAGTCCTTGCATCATAACTACGGTAGTACGGTCCTTATTAGCAGATTGTGTACTAAATCTATCTTTCATAATACGGTCTGTTACTGGCTCTCAACTAATGAGAATTTTTATCGCAGTTGCACTGAGGAATAATGCGACGCCTGTTTTAATGTTTACGGTGGCAGCTATATGACCGGAGTTTAGTAGGCTGATTCTATCTGTGAGCTTGTCTTTATCTCGATTTTCTAATCAAGTTCTCCTAAGGCCAAGAATTTCCAGTTCATAATCTTTGGCTGTTTCAGCAATTGTTTAGTTACTGGGCGATGAAGTTTATATTGAAACAACCGATCGGAATCGACCTCCTATTCACGCTTAAAGTAATTGCCGAATACTGATCCAAAATTTTCATATGTCAATTTTTTTAAGCCCGAGAACTTATTTCTACATGTTTGGCTCAAAATTTGCACGTGAATTTTTAGATTGTATTGATATCTATTGTCGAACAGCCACAAAAATTTCAGCTCACTCGGTCCAGTGGTTTACGCTGTAGCGAGGACAGAACTGACAGACGTCACTCCGAAAATATAATTTTTGGTTTGAAATAGATTTTGCGATGAATAACTCCAATTCGAGTTTTCGATAGGTTAACAAAACTACTGACTGTCCTGGTGGCTTGATAGGTATATCCTATGAGCCACAAGGGTACGGGTTCAAATCCACAGTGTGGCGATTGAATTAACTTGAGTTTTTTTTTATAGTTATCAAGAATGAATAATAGGGTAAACAAGGCGATTTCCGACATGTATCGTCAGAGCCATGTTATTAAAAATATACTTGCTGCAAAAACTTAAGTATGGGATAGAAGGCGTTCGAATTGCGTTCAGTTTCCTCGCAACAAAAACTGAACATATGACTTGATGGGCTCAATGAACTGGTAACTCATTAGCATAACCATTAAAGTTGTGGTGGTTCGGAATCCATTATAAGCTGTAGGTCCACTAATACCTTGAAAGTTTAAACGGTTTAATTAAACATCATGGACCGATGATCTTGAAATGTTCTAAGAATGTGTAGATATTTTAATTACAAACAATTTGATTACTTAATCACTTATATTGAACGGTTGATTCCTGATGACAAATTGGAAAATATCTTGAACTAGGTAAAAAAGAACCAAGAAAAATGATATCCACGGGTTTTCTGGGATGCTGAATCCAAATATGACATCATCGGAAAAATAACCTGTAAAGTGGTTAAAACAACAAAAATGGGTTCATCAGTTCCACTGAGACCATTTTTAGTGGATGAAAATTGGTGAAATTAGAGCAAATACCAAATTTTGACGCCTTGAGGGATTTTCACAGGTTCCAATTATTTGTTTATGACTTCAAATACTGAGATTGATTATTTATTTTGTTTTATTTATTTATTTATTTTTTAAGTGAAAGAAACTCAACGTTTTGACGACCGGGTGGTTGAGTGGTTAGTACGCTAGCCTCACATCCACTAGGTTCTGGGTTCGAT
>JXPH01004540.1:3607-14313 GCA_001014845.1 Mochlonyx cinctipes | reverse complement strand
AGTTTTTTCCATTTTCAAAATAAGCGTGTTGTTCCCTTCCCTGATGATGCCGTAATTTTGCAGCATCTCATTATTTCTTCTCTTTATATTCTGTTTGTAAAAGTTTAATTTTATTAACTGGTATAGAAATTTTATTTTATCTGATTTTAAATTCTAATAGATGAGGAGGAGGAGGTGTTCCTTCTCCCCTTCCTGGTGGTGGTTTTTTATTTATTTCGAAATTTCTTTGAAAGATTGTGACGAAATGATAAAAGTAAATGTACATTTTAAAATTAAATTATTCCCTTTTCCCTACTGGTTCTGTAATATTAGAAATTTTATGAGAGTGGAGGATGATAATTGTAAATGTCAATTGTACATAAAGAGAGTACTAATTTCCACTCCCTTCCTCTTATCACAATGTTTTCTCACTAAAACTACGCACAACAAAAATCCAGTTGGATAATGAAAAGAAGGAGTAAACTATAAAGTGGATTGCTGCTTTCCTTCTTTTTTTGAATCACTCAAAAAAAAGTCAGAAACTGTTCTGAATACTCCGGCTTACACACCCGATTTTTCATCTGCCGATTATTCGGATTATTTTTCATCTGCTGATTATTCGGTGTATATTCTTCATTTCAGATAACTTAGGTAGGATGCGGTTATGAGCTTTCATGGCAAACTTGCTCTAGGCTAAGAATTTCTTTTTCGATACCACAAAAAAGAAATTGACCATTTGGTTCTGTTGCCACAACTTAATATTATGTTCACCGTNTTTTTCGATACCACAAAAAAGAAATTGACCATTTGGTTCTGTTGCCACAACTTAATATTATGTTCACCGTACGTAATAAAAATTGTTGCATCAAAAACTCCGTCAACTCAACGTAATCTTCTGTTCCTTCAACTACGAACAAAATATTACTTTTGTTCATTATGTAGAACATAATATTCTGTTACTGCAACGTAAGTTTTGACAGATCAACAATCAAAAGCGTTATCGACGATGGTAATCATGATGTAAAATCTTGGATGGTAGTTTATTATTACTTTATTTTGATTAGTAGCAATTTTGGTTCTAACATTTAAACTCAAATTCTATTTTCATTTTACGCAGGTAATGCTGCTCCAACGTAATATTACGTTCTGGCGACATACTTTCAAAAATATTAGGTTCAAGAAAGACAAGTTTACGTTGCTCGAGCATAATATTACGTTGAATGACTGGCTTCAATTTTTAGTAAGTTATGTCATCAGAACATAACATTACGTTGCCACAGCATTAAAAGTTACGTTGTCCCAACGTTATTTTTCTGATTGCTACTATATAAATAAAAAATAATAATATAAATTTATGGAATAAAAAATTTCAAACCAACTCTTCCCTTTCCAATCCTGGAAGAGGAGATGAAAAGGTTATGTATACAGCACAGTAAACTATTTAATTGTAGTGACACCACAAATTCCCACTTCTCTCGTACATAAACAGAAACATAAAATAAAAGCGAGTCTCAGCACAAACAGTTTTCATTTTCAGAATTTAATATATTAATATTTACATATTAGGAACGCAATATCCATTCAAATGACGTGAGGGACTCGAATTTGTTATCCCATAATCAGACTTTTGATATACATAAAATGTTGTAATGTGTAATGCTAAATGGAAGTGATAAGAAAGATAAGAGTTATTTATCGTTGGCAGTACTATGATGTGGTGTTGTATACCCTACTTTATCTTCTGCTTGTCCACTTGATACTCTAGGGTCAGTTTTTCATTCACTCTCTACTCGAATTTATGCAAAATAGAAATACGAAAATGGAAAATATTTGAAGAGGTTAATTTAAAGTAAATTTTGTTTTGGATTTATTGGAGAGTTATTGTAAATTATTAGAATGATCTATGATATATCTAAATTCACTCAGAAATATGAATATTATGTCATGTCAACGTAACAAAATTACGTTACTATGACATAATGTTATGTTGAAATCTGGGTGTGTTTACAAAATCCTCTTCTATAATAGCAAATTTCAACATAACTTTACGTCGAGCCTAGGGCAATTTTTCCCGCCCAATGCTTCCCCGGACTATTCTTCCACTAACAGTTTTTCTCAATGATTCTAGGGGAGTAAAACGAACGTCCAAATCGAATAATTTTATTTCAATATTTTTTTTGGCAGTTTACATCTAAGTTTGGCAAGANGTTACTATGACATAATGTTATGTTGAAATCTGGGTGTGTTTACAAAATCCTCTTCTATAATAGCAAATTTCAACATAACTTTACGTCGAGCCTAGGGCAATTTTTCCCGCCCAATGCTTCCCCGGACTATTCTTCCACTAACAGTTTTTCTCAATGATTCTAGGGGAGTAAAACGAACGTCCAAATCGAATAATTTTATTTCAATATTTTTTTTGGCAGTTTACATCTAAGTTTGGCAAGATGAAAACGTCGCATTCGGCATAGTTTTTTTTTAGGGTATTTTTACCTGGCTGTATGTAATTGTCCAGGGAAGAATTTCCTCACTGGGGAGAACTGTCCAGACACGAATTATCCCCGGGAAGAATTGACCAGGGAAGAAATGACCAGGGAACAATTGTCCTCGTGAAGAACTGTCAGGGGAAGAAGCCTCGACCGCCTCATTGGGTAGTTGTTTTCATTGAAAATTACACTCTAAATGAAAGTTACCAAATTAATTGTGATATTCAACGATTTTAAGAAAAAACCTGGATTACCGAATAATATTGTAGAACTAAGAATCCTACCTATGAATCGAGTTGTGCAATCGAGTACTGAACAAAAATAACAGATTACTTCAGTGGTCCAGCTTTTTTTTCAGTGAATTTCACAGCTAATTCGGTAACATTCCTTTAGTGTGTACATCTTTTAGTTTTTGGTGAAGTTGAAGATTTCTGCATCTACCGTAAATCTTTATACATGTTGTTTCGGGTAGATATGCGAAGCTTTTGCAAGGTTATAGGAGGCTCAAAAATTTGGGGCTTTTGTCCAACTCGGCTCTGAAGCAAGTTACGGGGCTTTTTGGTTTTTCTTACTTAATTGTGATTATCTCGTAAACTACTAGGGCTATGTCCACGATCAAGCTATAAGATATTCTCATCTCTCGNTTCCTTTAGTGTGTACATCTTTTAGTTTTTGGTGAAGTTGAAGATTTCTGCATCTACCGTAAATCTTTATACATGTTGTTTCGGGTAGATATGCGAAGCTTTTGCAAGGTTATAGGGGGCTCAAAAATTTNAAGCTATAAGATATTCTCATCTCTCGCTCAAAAACAAATTTTTCTAGTAAAATTAACGAAACAAAAATTATTTTAAGCGAAGCGTGTATAATTTATTTACTATCTATATAAGTTATGTATAATGGGTTGTTTTTGACCATGAAAAACTCCACCTATGTTTATCAAAATCTGCACCAAAGAAAACATCAGTATCACCTACCTATCTAGCAATATATTTAACGCTCACAAATATGATCTTGAATATTAGAAAATTTAAAAATTTTAATCGTAATTGTAAATTCATATATGCTTTGTAACAAATGTTGATGCAAGGGAAGAAACTTCGAAGAACTGGCAAGACAAAATGTTGAGGTTATTTTACCATCCTTCTGAGAAAGCTTGGGGTATAAATCAAGTTAAAATTTCACGCAATCAGTTTTTGGTTTTCGTTATTTTTACTTAAACTTTTCGTTAAAGTACAGTAATTACTCAATATTACGAAATCGCCAATTTTACTTTTAAAACACGTTTTGGACCTCTAGAAATCGAAATTGAAATTATTGTTATTATGCTGTGGATTTCAGGAATATTTTAAAACCCTTATTGTTTTTGGGCTTAATCGGCCAAAGCATGATTCGGTAAACCATGTAGTATGGGATGGGTCGATTACTTTTGGACATATTTGTGACATAAGCTTTTTTATAAATTAATTCCAAAGGTGTCAATCTTTGGAAATTTTTATTACTGATTTTTTATTTATATTTACAGAATGTTTTAATACAATTTACCGATTTTTTCCTTAAATTTAACTGAATTTTTCAGTTAATTTAGGCCAAACCCAAGAGAAATTAACTTAATTTTCACTTAATTTTTCTATGAATTCAACTGAATTTTTTCATTATTTTTTCGAGTTTACTAATTAATTCAGTCAAATTTACGGAATCCATTAGAATATTTAACGGAATTTAACTGGATGGGTCAGTTAATTTCTGTTGGTGTTGGCCCAAATTGTCTGAAAAGTTCAGTGAAGTTTAAGGAAAAAATCAGTAAATTATACTAAAATATTGCGTAACTATAAATAAAAAATCAGTTATAATAAGTTTCCAACTATCGTCACCTTTTGAGAGTTTCTGAAAACCGGTTTATGTCTCCAATGTGTTTTTTAGGATAATACAACAAAACATAACGAAATTATGTTCTCACAGCATAATGTTACGTTGAAATCAGATTATCTTTTCTGAGTGTGCATGAGTTCATGCATAGAACAAAAAACGAAAGAAACCACAAAGTGGATTATAATTTATTTATTTCCATAACTTTTTATCATTGGAAAATTGAAAATGATTTAATGCATCGGCGAACCTTCCTTTTTATACAAGACCTTGGAAAAATCCATTTTTTTCTCTTTCAAAGCTTATGGCGCAAGCCGGATTTGATTTATATTAACAAGGATTGCAGATTGTATTAGATTGTTATTTGGCAATATTGAATAACTATTGATTTTTAATTAAAATTTAATTTTAAACGCAGTTTGGACAATATAATATTTTTTATTATCTGTCATATTCAAAATTTAATGTGTCAGTTTAGTTGGATTCTGAAAATACCCTATGTCCACTCCATATATATCTTCTCCCTAGCCATAAAGTTTTTACGGAGGCTGAAAAGTAAAGTATGTCTGATGAAAGGCAAAACCATCGATGCACATGTCTACTTGGTAAGTGTCTTACAACATTTCCTAACAAAATTGTATCCTACGACCTCGGAAGTTTAAATGTACTTAAGGCATTTGATCTCTTTAAGGGTTTAAGTGCTTTTTTCTTGTCAAATATACTACTGGTCGCCCCGATCTGGCCATTAGGTTAAAACCCGAAAACAATTTTATCCTTTTTCTTCTTTTTGTATCCTTAGCTATTCATCTACGAGCAGTTTTGATCTTCAGTACAAAGAAAAGGCAAAAAGCAAAGAAATGAAAATAGTATTAATTTTAATATTAATTTTATTTTCGTTCCAACTTCCCCCTTTTTATGGAAATTGCCAACAAATTTACAGAAGATTAAAGAAGCTGAATCCTGAGAAAGAAAGTAATCATACTCTTCCCTACCTCGGAATCCGGATGTTGTACACACTCATTTATTATTATTATTTTTTTCACAAATTCATGATTTCTGATTTTTATCAGCAACATTTTTCTACGGAAAATCTGTAAAATTAACTTTTTCAATCAAAATTTTCCTAGAGAATATCACTGATGTTAATAATTCAAATCTATTGCTTGATCGGTAGAGCATCTGAGTATCAACCACAAGGGTACGGGTTCAAATCTGACCCATGGCGATTGAATTTACTTGTCGAAAAGGTTGATTGCTTTGTATGCGCTATTATTTATTAATAATAGGGTGAACAAGGTAATATCCGACAAGTATCATCAGAACCATGCTATCTAAAATGTACTTGGTGCACAAACTGAAGTATAGGATAGAAGGCGTTTGAATGGTCTTCATTCCGACGATATTAGACAGTGTTTCCTTGCAGCAAAAACTGAACACGACTAAAAACATGAAGTCCACTACAAGTTTAAATCGAATATGTAAAAGCTAGTAAAATTAGCTGAAATGTGAAAAAAGTAAAAAAGTGGAACGGGCCCGCAAATATTGTTTACTGACTGAGTCGGTAAGCCATGCAGTACTGGACGGGTCAAATACTTTTGACATATCTCAGGTATAAGCTTTTTTAGAAATAAATTACAAAGATCTCCTAGGAAACTTTATTACTGATATTTTTATGTACGGAATATTTTAATACAATTTACCGATTTTTTCCTTAAATTTATCTGAATTTTTCGGTTAACTGTAAAGTCAAGGAAAATTAACTGACTCGTCCAGTTAGAATGATAGAAAATTTCGTTCAAGTTTACTGGATGATACCTTAGTTTTGACTGTATTTTTCTATAAATTTAACTGAATTTTTTCATCATTTTTTTTGTATTTTTGAATGTACTACTTTAGGACATATACTTGTTCATAGATCACAATATTTTCGTTGCAATTTTTAATGGAAAAATCAGTAGAAATTACTAATTAATTCAGTCAAATTTACGGAACCGATCAGTAAATTTAACATAGTTTTCTGTTATTTTAACTGGGACAGGTTAGTTAATTTGNCTACTTTAGGACATATACTTGTTCATAGATCACAATATTTTCGTTGCAATTTTTAATGGAAAAATCAGTAGAAATTACTAATTAATTCAGTCAAATTTACGGAACCGATCAGTAAATTTAACATAGTTTTCTGTTATTTTAACTGGGACAGGTTAGTTAATTTGTGTTGGTGTTGGCCCAAATTAACCGAAAAATTCAGTTAAATTTAAGGAAGAATCAATAAATTTTACTAAAAAATTCCGTAACTATAAATAAAAAATCAGTATTAATAAGTTTCCATCTATCGTTACCTTTANATTAACCGAAAAATTCAGTTAAATTTAAGGAAGAATCAATAAATTTTACTAAAAAATTCCGTAACTATAAATAAAAAATCAGTATTAATAAGTTTCCATCTATCGTTACCTTTAGAGAGTTTCTGAAAAATGGTTTATGTCTCCAATGTGCCCGGGCATATGTAAAAATTGACTGATTCGTCTAGTTCGTAACAAATCTGGAGCGTTTAGTTATTTTATTACTAAAAAATCTCGTAAATTTTTGTTTATCAACCAAATCAGTAAAATTAACTAGACATTTTTAATGGAAAGTTAAGTTAGAAAGTTGTCTGAAAAAATGAGGACTAGCCTGATCCGTTTAGGGTCTAGGACGTTATTATTATGTATTAAGTTTTTTCAAAAATGAATGATTACGGAGTAGCCAAGCAAATGCTTTTTCCGAAAATCCGAATTTTTTTATCAATGATGTTAAGAATTCAGTCAGTCTTTCCTGAATTCTGAATTCGATATTGGCTGTGATGAATCGCGAGTGACGTGAACGACGCTCATGACAAGCGAACATAGCCTGAAAAACATAGACTTGAAACGAAAGCAAAAGCATCAAGGAAATTTCAATTTATTCATAGAAAAAGAAAAATATTAATTATTTACTTTTATGTTTAGGTATATTTATTTGCTTATGCTGCCCTCACAAATGAAAAAACCTATCTACATATTTGGATGAAATTGAGCTACTGGATTAGCGAGCTAAACCTCACTGATAAGCCATTTTTTTAAAGACAAACGAAGTGGTAGAAATGCCACAAACGAGACCAAACTTTTTACAGTTTACAGAGTTACTTACTTATTTACTTAAAGCCTATTGCCCCTAGAGGACCCAGCTGGTCAATAGTGTTTTGCCATCTTGTGTGATTCCTGGTGTTACTATGATGTCACCCCATTCGTCATTGCCTACACCCTACTCTGACTTAACAAAACGGTGCCAAGTTTGACGTATTGTCTGCCTCTGGAACGAGTTCCTTCCCGATGGCCTAACCTCAAAGCTTCTTTTGCTACTGATCCAGGTTCCGTTGAACCTCGGCGTAGCACGTGATCGATCCATCCTAGTTTACGACGCCTGATTTCTATCTTACCACATTGCTGTCATAATTCAGTGTTAGTAATCTTTCGAGCTCATCTTTCCGAAGGATTTGTCATAGACATCTATTGACAAATGTCAGAAATTTAATGATGACTGATTCACTTACTTTCCAAGTCTTGGATGCATACAGAAATGTGGATAATACAAGGCTTCAGATAATTGAAGCCTGGTGTTTTTTGATATGAGGCCTGCACCAGATGTTGTTTAATGCATAAAATCTTCCTCTCACAGTGTTGATGTGGCTTTGAACGTCGTTGTTATCTTGCTTCCGAAGTCGTCAGCGCTATTTCTGTTAACAGCGATGCACTTTGTCTTCTTGACATTGATCTTCAATGCAACCTTCTTTCCTTTATGAGAAAGGGCTTTGATTTTGTCTTCCATATCTTTCATTTTGTGAGATAGCAAAGCCAGTCCATCNTGGTCAATTCAAAAAATCCCCAAAAAATCAGGGACCAAAACTCAACTTTTTACGGCTATGTTTTTCAATTTCCCATTTTCGTGAATTTGCTCCACCTTAATGAACATTAAGCTGGATCTAATTGGAAATTTTGCGATTTGGCAAAAATACCCGCGAAAACTTGTATTCTGGTTCCAATAGTACCTCTGATTTTTTTCTGATATTTTGAATGTCGTTTGTATCCCGCGCCACCGGTTCAAAGTGGAATTTTGGTCCTATAGCTATACACTTATTTTTCAAAAACTTTTAAAATGACATTTGAACCCTGCGCTACCGGTTCAAAGTTGTATTTTGGACCCACTAACTCCCCTTATTTTATGGGATTTTTAAAATGACGTTTGAACCTCGCGCCACCGGTTCAAAACTGACCATTTTTGAGGAATTTGGGGAAAACATAGGTTTTTGAACTCTAGAAGGGGACTCAATTTTTTTAAATCTTCTTATTTCGCATTTTTTTACAGTATGGGGGTCTAGCAAAATTAAAAAAAATATAATTGAAAAAAGCTGGGCATAGCTTGGCCACCGGGTCAAGGTTTTCCGTTCCCGGTTCGAGAATAAAAAAATTTGTTTACTATAGAAAAATGTTGAATAAGAAGTTTAAAAAAATTTGGGTCGCTTTTAGACCTCAAAAACCAAAGAATTTTAAGTTTCGNAATGGAACCAAAATACAACTTTGAACCGGTAGGTCGGGGTTCAAACGTCATTTTAAAAATTCCCAAAAAATCAGGGTAGCTATGGGACCAAAATGCAACTTTGAACCGGTTGCGTAGGACGCTAACGTCATTTTAAAAATCAGAAAAAATTAGAGGTATTATTGGAACCAAAATACAAGTTTTTGCGGGGATTTTTCTTTCCCAATAAGTGTTTAAAACTCGGCCATACAAAATCGATCCACCCTAGTGAACATGCTTCTAAATCCAAACCAAAATTTACAAGAAATCGCCTAATGATGCTGATAACAAATTAAAAACAATAAAGCCACGTGATTTGTTTTGTTTGCAAATTATAATTTTCGCAAATCAAGCGAAAATACTTAAAGTTCAGAGTTTATTTCCAGCCGTATACCAACCTATGTATGTTAAATGTTAAATTAATTGATGGTAATTTGGACAAGGAGTTAATACAATTTTAAATGGCTCCGAGCTACAAATTCGAATACTAATTTATGCTATGCTCTGTCTCTCTGTGAACACAAAATATAATCAAATTGTTGGTTGAGTGAAGAATATTTTATTTCATTATGATTGTAATTAAATCTTAAGAAAGATACGATGATGATGATGATGAAGATAATAATTGTGTTTGTTTGATTGCGAACGCCAAGTAACCGTGAACGTGAATTCTTTGGGCGCCTGTGTGCGAGGAGACCCAATCCAGGGTCTCAATATGGATGATGTTCCACCACGCAAAAGTTCGCTTAGCATTGACCGCGCTGCATTTCTTTTGCTGCGAGTGAAGAAGGCATTTAAGAAGAAGCGACAACAACGAAAGGATAAACTGTGAGTACACGCAACCCCTTTATATTATTATTCCATTAATCTTATACTTATTAGTACAGGGAGCAAAAAAGAGCCTTTTTTACATAAATCAACATACTAACTTCGTTTATCTTTTTCTATGTTTTTCCTCCATATATTATAATCCTTTTATGCAAATTTGTTTATTTGTTTTTTTTTGGTTTTTGAACATGAATTCATTAGCAAGTTGAGCTGGAATTTTGGGAATTTTGTTAAGTTTTCTCATGCATACATGCGATGCCATACGGTACCCTACATTATTTTTTAGTCATGGCACCGCAGCAAGAAGTGTGTGGAAAAAGCTAAAAGCTATAGGAAATTAAATTGCTAAATAAATTTAATAAAGTTTTTATTGTAAATGTACATGAAAAAGTATTGTTTTATGTAACTAAGTACATTGTTTTGTAATCATTTATATATTTTAAATCAAATTTTGGAATGTTATCATTTTTGTTACAAAACTTTTGTTTATCGTCTAATTACATGCACGCAAAAAGTAAGAATCCACAAAAAGGACTATGTAGCTTTTCTTTCATATTTATTGCATATTTTGTGGATAGGAAGTGGATTCAGACTTCGATAACATTGATATGTGCAAATTTTGAAGAGGATCGGAAAAGTATTTAAAGAGTTATCCAAGAAAGTCTGGTAATTGGAAGCACAAGGAATGTATAGTATTATCCCAAATTTAGCACGAAAACTGTTCTTGTTCACTTGCCATAAGCTTATATTCCAAATTTTAGCTCATTACAATCACTGGCAGTGGTCGATACCTAGGAGCCTTCAGATCCCGATGTTCTAGGGTCAAACATTTTTCAGGAACTATTTTTCGATATTTACCAACGGTNTATATTCCAAATTTTAGCTCATTACAATCACTGGCAGTGGTCGATACCTAGGTGCCTTCAGATCCCGATGTTCTAGGGTCAAACA
>JXPH01004515.1:0-11601 GCA_001014845.1 Mochlonyx cinctipes | reverse complement strand
TATACTCTATAAATGTTCCTTCTCATGGTTTGAAGCTTGCATGGTACTTCCAAATGAAATCCTTAAATAAAAAAATAGTGTTCTCTGTTCATGTGGCAAAACTTTAAATGATTTCATCATTATTTGTTTGCATTCAAATTAAAAGTTTGGGATAAATATGAGAATCAAATAGTGTATACACTATGAAAAATATAGGAAAAATCCTGTCTAAAATAAAGGCAGAGTTTCACAAACGTCCATAGTACAGCGTCCAAGGGCGTGCTTTGTGTGCAAGAGATCTTATATTCGATAAATTTTCCTTTCGTCCGGAAAGTCGCAGTCTTAAAGACAATTCGGAAATTCCTGAATTTTGTATAGAGTAAAAGTAAAATATTGAACCACTTAATGATGCTTTTGGGCATATTTAATTTCTCACATCTTCCTAGGACTAACGTATACAGTTCTTTTTATGCAGATCAGATATAATATAATTGGGATAAAATTTTCACTTCTGATGAGCATTTTATTGAAGATGGAATGGAAATGAAACGGATCCGCAATTTAGGACTTTTAAGACACTCGGAAGCTCAGCAATAGCTATTATTGGGTTGGAAAAGGTGTTGTATTTAATTTAAAATTATAATAATGGGAAAGGAGGGGGGGGGAGAAGGTTTCTGCTTGCTTGAGATGAGATGAGATGAAGATTGAAGAACAAACATCGGGTTAATTACTTTATTTTTAGGTTATGAAAATTATCTAAGTTATAGAGCGGAAAAAGGTTGTTATTCCAAAGTTATAAAACGTGGATAGCAGAGATTAAAATAGCACATAGTGAGTGGGGTAGAACTTAAAATAAAATATAGTTGGGGTGGTGGTGGGGTGGCATTTTTGAAATTGAGATGTTTCCATTTGGAATATTGTTAATTAAGTTTACAAACTGCTGTTTATTATTTCAATCTCTTCTTCTTCTTTCTTGTCGTCTTAAAACTTGTTACAATAATTTGCGAGACAGAAAATTCTTAATTGCAAATTTCAGATTTTATTATGATTTCATGTTCCATTTTTAGTTACTTTTTAAGCCAACTCTTCCTCTGAAGATTTATATTTATACACCGTTTTTCATAATTCATGGTTGAGAAATCACGTTTGTACTTTTACTAGATTTTTTTTATAGTTTTCCCCCTGATACTCTCTTAATCAAATTGTTTTTATGGTTATTATGTTTCACCACGAAATCACGATAAAATGCTGGTAATCATGCAAATGTCATGGCGTTTTGATGATTTTGAAGAAAGAACAACATGCTTTTTATGCACAGGTCCAATCGGATCTGGATTTCAGTTTCATGTGCTATTGAATTTGTGTAGACTACACCTTGTTTGCAATATATTTTTTTATGTTTCTTAACTATTTCAATCCTGATCTTTGTGGCTTGAAATATGTGATTTTTTGTTGTCAAAAGGCATGCCAGGGGTGTTTTCATGATTTCTTGAAGAACTCTTGAGTTTTTTCACTGAAAAGTTTATTTTTAAAATACAATATACCATGCGTTTTCTTAAATATTATGAGTTTTTTTAAAATTTATTATAAGATGTCGAGCATTTCCTCACATTTTCCAAATATCAGTAGTTTTGGCTTTTATTTCTTTCTCTCATCATATCTTGACGACCGGGTGGTTGAGTGGTTAGCACGCTAGCCTATCATCCACTAGGTTGCGGGTTCGATTCCCGTACCTGCTCTGTGTTTATTTGAATTAGATATATTGATTTTCAGTTTGTAATAAATCTGCATTATCGATATTTCTATAAATAGAACACAGAACAGTCAGTCTGTGAAATATGCATACACCTACTACCATCTACAATTATATAACCTATAATTGTGGTGGTGGTATATGTGTGTATGTCAGGTTAGTCAGTTTCCTTGCAATAAAAAACTGAACATGACTTGATGGGCTCAATGAGCTGGTAACTCATTCGCATAACCATTAAAAAGTCGTGGTGGTTCGGAATCCACTATAAGCTGTAGGTCCACTAATACCTAAAAAGTTCTCTGAAATATGCGGACTCGCCTGGTCCCAATAGGGTACCCTTACTTATTTAAAGCCTATAGCTCCTTGTGGGCTACAGTCGGTCAATAGTATTTTTCCATCTCTCATCTCTAATGTCACCCCATTTATCATTGCGTACACCCAACTCTGAGTTAACGGAACGGCACCAAATTTGACGTGGTCTGCCTATGAAACGAGTTTCTTCCCGAGGACAGTACTCCAAAGCTTCTTATGCTACAGATCCGGGTTCCATTAGACCTCATCGTAGCACGTGGCTTCTGATCCAACCAAGTTTGCGTCGCCTGATTTCTAACAATTAAAATCTTCCTCTCACAGTATTGATGCGAGTTTGAACGTCTTTGTTGGTACGACAATTTCTCAAAGCATTTGACGATTTTACCGTCAATCTCAAATCGCACGCGTTATTTCTGTTTATAGTGTAGTGAGGTACTTTGTGTTTTCGACCTTGATCTTAAAGCCAATCTTCTTTCCTTCGTTGGAAAGGTCTTTGATTTTGCCTTTTGCCTAAAGTAACCAAGTTATAGGTGATGGGTGATCGCAAGTCGGTGCCTTGCCTACTTTTTACATCGATGAGAGATGAACGTCATGAACGTGATGTGATTTATTTGGAAGAAATCACCAGTTGGATGCACCTACGTAACTTTATGGATCGTTTTATGTGGGAACAGAGTGTCTCCAATAACTAAATTGTGTGTACCGCACAAATCAGTCAGCAACCCTCCAATTTCATAAGGTGTACGATCAATCCCGTGTCTGCTCATTACGTGATTGATGCCGCTGTTTTTGCAGCCAACAGTAGCATTAAAATCTCTCATTAATGCTTCAATGTCACCGTTTGGAATGGTTGACAAAACAGAGTCCAGTCGATCGAAGAACTCAGATTTGACTGAGTAGTCCTTATCATTTGTTGGAGCATAACATAGGACTATCTTTATATTGGCAGATTGTGTATGAAATCANGAATGGTTGACAAAACAGAGTCCAGTCGATCGAAGAACTCAGATTTGACTGAGTAGTCCTTATCATTTGTTGGAGCATAACATAGGACTATCTTTATATTGGCAGATTGTGTATGAAATCAGGCTTTCATAGTACGGTCGGTTATGGGCTCCCAACTAAGGCTTTTTCTCGCATTTGCACTGAGGAGTAATGACTTCTTTTTTGATGTTAACGGTGCCAGCTAAATAATCGGAGTTCAGCAGGCTGCTTCTATCTGCGAGCTTGTTTTCACCATGTCCTTCTCACCAAGGCCAAGAATGTCCAGTTTAGAATCCTTATCTATTTTCAGCAAATTGTCCAGCTTCAGTTGCTGGGTGATAGAGTTTACATTGAAACAACCGATCGGAATGGACCTATTAGGGGCGTAAGGTCTACGTCGAACTCCAATCCGAAATTTTCCGATGTACCTTTTTTGATTTTTGAGAATTATAAAGTGAAAGGGGAACAAGCCCGAAGCACCCGAGATCTTGTTTCCTCAGGTTCAAGACCAAGCCTATATTTTGCAGAACATTTTGTCACCTTCGTCATTTGACGTTTTTGGGTGCAGAGTTTATTACGTTGGCTCGTTTTGGCGCGCCGTGATGTATTCAGTTTTACCGAAATCTGCCAACGAAAAGGCACACATCGCCAACTTGCTCAGGAGAGGCTGTACTATCTCACAAAGGAGCTTTGTATTCTATTATTCTGTCTAAACAACAGGGACAATGGAACAACCTCCATGTAAATTAACAGCTTTTTTTGTCACATTGATTATATACTGTTATAGCAGTATATAAAAGTAAAAGTAATATTAAATAAACAGTGTATAGTGTTAAATGTTCTGTCATCTCAGATATTTATTATTATTAATTCAAACTCTGATCTTCGTGCGTTTATCAGTAAGCAGAAAGCTACAAAACATGGTATAAAAAGGGTAAAAGGATAAAAGAAAATATACTGGCATGTCATGCCAAGTCACGACACCGCCATATACCATGCATTGAAATTGAATTGAAGGCAAGAAGCGGGCTTTTGGCGTGAACATAAAGAAGAAAAATAAGAAGAGGAAGAAAAAAATTGTAAGAATTTGCACCATTATATTTAATAATATACGCTTTTGTGCAATAATCACTATATAAATCTTTATAAATGGCTGCTTTTACCTTATATTTATCAAATAAATTTTTGAAATTATACCTATAAAATACAATTTTGCTTCTCACAGACTGTGAAAGTGCCTTTTTTCCTACCTCTACCGACTAAATATTTTCCTATTAGAGCAGAGGTGAAAAATGTTTTTTTTTTCTTATATTATATTACAAAGCATATATTTTTTTAAGCAGAGCTCTGCCACGACATTTTATTATTATTATTTTTTTATATTTTATTTTTCATCCTGGTGTTCCTGCAGCAGCGAGAAAAATATTTTTTTTAAATGTTAAAAGCACGCGGAAATGAATTGCATTTAAAATATTTTGCTTTTCTTCCTTTTCCTTTTTCGTCGTTGTCGTCGAGATGGAAATGGATTCAAAATTTAATTGAAATAGGCTAGACACTCATAATTGTATTAAAAAGGTGACTTTAAATAATTTCCTTACCTGAGGCCTTTGGGGCATCATCAAAAAATGATAATAATAATTATTAAATCCGTTATAATTAAACTTGTGAATTCATCCGAGCTAACAGCTCCCCAAAGCCCCATCAATCATTTATGCATACCAAACTACAATTTATATTCGATTTCCGGCTCCCTCTATACCGTAACCTGTAAATACACCATCTATTTGGATGCTCATAAAATACCAATATGTAAATTGATTGTGATTGTCTCACAAGCCTAAACTTCAATATTCTTGGAATACTTTAGAACTGAACTGATTGATGTATTAATTATCTCCTTTAATTTGAGAATGTCTATTCCGCTTCAACAACAAAATAGTCCAATACCGAATGCTGAGCTCAAATTGTATTTACAGCTCAACTTCATTTCCTTTCCATCAACAATAAATCTGAAAGCAGATATTTTACCATCATCTCTACATCACAATCAACACCAACATGATGCCATTGATTGCATATTATTGATCAAATATTGATTCCGTATTAGGTTGCCTTCTTTTATGTACCTGCATGTATTGGGACTTCAGTGCTTGTTTGTTATAAGTCACAAAAGATGAAGTAAACGTAAAAAAAGATTTGAAAAAAAACCTTGGTTTTAGGTGAAAATGCTCTCATTACAACAAACTATCTCACACTATGGTCGTTCATAATAAGTCCGGTAGAAATTTTATTTCAGTTTCAACCCCACCCACTTATAAAATCAAAATATCAATTTTGACGTGAAAATGTTATTTTTATTATAAAAGTGGAACTGACAATGTTAACCAATCACTAAAAGGGGAGTGGTCAAGACTTATAACAAAATGCCAAATTATGTTCACGATAAAACTTATTATTTTTCCTATAACTTATAACTCTTATAACCCTTTAACTTATAAAAACGGTTCCGAAAGTAATTCCATTGGTATTAGAGACTTATTGGGACTTCAGTGCTTCTTTGTCATATAAGCCAAAAGAAAGACAAAATCATCATAACTCGTCAGGTAAAACACACTATGAAATTGGCCATGTATATTTTCCGACATGATGGTTCTAAATCAAGCCATTCTCCAGAAAACGGCGTTTTAGAGTGAAAAAATTATCGACTTATGACAAAATTTGTTGGTACATAGGAGCCCTCAGATCCCCATGTTCCAGGGTCTCATTTCTTTAGGAACTGTTCTTGGATACTCATCACAAGATTTTGTTCCAAATTTGAGCTCATTCCGATCATTAGAAATCAAGGTTTTTGAAAAATTCTGGTGAGTTTGTACTCATGTTGAGAAAAGCCTCCAGAAAATGGCGTTTTAGAGTGAAAAAATTATCAACCTATGACAAAATTTCATGGTACCTAGGAGAGGATCCCTCATAACCTCATGTCCAAATGGTCTAATTTTTTTTGGAACTGCTCTAGGATACTCACTGTAAGATTTTGTTCCAAATCTGAGCTCATTCCGGTCATTAGAACTCAAGATTTCTGGAAAATTCTGCTGAGTTCGAACTTATGTTGAGAAACGCCTCCACACAAAATTTCAGCCAAATCGGTTGAGAATTACGTAAGTTATCGTGGATCTAGACACACAGACAGCTGGATGGACTGACATGTTTTTAGACTTATGACAAAATGGCATTTTTAAGTAGAAAATATTATGTCAAGTGGGTGGAGCCTATTTTTCTTAAAGAATTTAGAACTTATAACAATTGAACACCTAAAGGATTTATAACAGGATTTCTAACTCGATGTTTCGGAAACTAAAAGAGATAGAACGGGCGTGCTTCAAAACCTAAGAAAAAGTATTAGTGCGATTTTGACATAAGTTGACTTATGAAAAATAAGTACTGAGGTCTCGTTATATTGAAAACCATACCTGTAACAAAATGCCAAATGTAGATTATGACAAAAAAATATTTTTCCCGGACTTATACAATAAAAAAGCTAAAGATGTTGAAACCAGGATTAAAAAAGGACGTGGTGCATTCATTGTCCTTAATCGTATATGGCGCTCTTCGATCTATAGCACCAGAACTAAAATCAACATATTTAGATCATGCGTACTGTCTGTATTGTTATATGGTTGTGAGACCTGGCTCGTTACAGAGGAAATAAAACGAAAAATACAAGTCTTCGTCAACCGTTGTCTTCGCAAAATCCTACGTATCTTTTGGCCACGCCGCATTACTAATGAAGAATTGTGGCAAAGAACAGAACAGAAGGATATCAATCTTGAAATACGTAGGAGAAAATTTGGTTGGATTGGGCACACTCTCAGAAAAAGTCCCGAAGAAGTTTGTCACCAAGCACTTGTGTACAACCCACAAGGTAGCAGAAGAAGAGGACGACCGAAAAACACCTGGCGTCGCTCAACTCTGGCGGAAGCTAATGCTTGGGCAGTTCAAAGTGGCAGCTCTTCGTTTAACAATATATGGGACTTGAAGCAAATTGCACTCCGACGTACGAAATGGCGACTTTTTATTGATGGCCTATGCTCTTAGAGGCAGTTCAGCATCACCGTTGGATAAGGCGAAAAGTAAAGTAAAGTATACAATAAAAGCGCTTTCGAAAGTAATTCCAAATAGTTTATAACAAAATCACAATTTTAGTGGGTGGAGCTAATTTTTTTAAGTGTTTAGGACTTGGAACAATTTGATATTGAAATGATTCACAACAAAGTGGCAACACTATATCTCAAAGCACCAAGAAAAAGTATGAGCGCGATTTTATTGTAAGTCGACTTACAACAAACAATCACTGAGGCCCTTATATTATGATTTGATGTTAGTTGTGACACGAAACCTTTTCTCAAATCTCATTTGAGCTTACACAATTATTTTTCAATATACTTTATAAACATTATGTAGAATATTTATGCACAAATATACTTCTCGATGTTTGCATATGAGGGGGAGAAAAAGGGGAAGAAAAAGGGGAAAAAAATTAAAGCATAGTAATTAGTCAAAAACTCGAAATTGCCCATTTCACTTTTGAAATACGTTTTGGACCTCTAGAAATAATTTGCGATCAAAATTGGTTGGATGTCCGTATGTCGGGTTGTCGGTTCGTAGATTGTAGATTGTCCGCATTTCTTTCTCCAACGATAGCGGTCGTAAGTATTGATCAATCGAACTGAAAATTTCAGGGAAATTTTTTAAATATTCATGTTAAAAACCTTATTTTTTTTGGAGTTAATCGGCCAAAGCCTACTATAGGCTCCCATACAATTTTTTCTGATTTTAATGAAAAAATCGAAATAAATTCTAACGTAATCAATCAAAATGGATGAAATGTTGGTCATGGACATCAATTATAGTCTCAAATCAGCCTACCAATTTTGAGTCAATTCAGCCAAAGTCTACTATGGGCTCCCATACAAATGTAGGTGATTTCAATGAAAAATCGAACAAATTCGAGATTCGGAAAAATTAAAATTCAGGCAAACGTAGTTTTTATTTTCCAACTCCACTTAAGTTTGCTCTCGCTGCAAACGTAGGTTGGTTGAACCTGGGATTATGCCTTCACTTTTGCCGAGCAAAGTGATTGAAGCAACAAGTGGCCTTCGGATGCCACTTGTACAGCGAATCTTTATACTCCAAAAAAAACATGTTTTTGTTCAGATCCTTGACTCTAGTATCTCTGTCAGTCAGTGCTAGATTCGAGTATGAAAAAGTGCTCTAGAACTATATCTTCATCATGGTTGTTGAAAGTCGCATCGATTGTTACAGCACAATTTCTAGTTGACCCACTTTGGTTTGATTTGAAGCTCTCAAATTCAACGGGCTGACTAATATTGATGAATAAAAATTAAATATTATTCAGCACACTGAATTTGAGACCTTGAAATCAAAACAATGCGGGTGAACTTGAATTTTCGCTGCTACAATCGATGCACCTTTTAACAACCCTGAATTTTATGCATCGCTTAAAAATGTCCGAAGATTAAAATTGTTTGTACAAAAGGTTTTTTAAACTTTCTTTAATACTATTAGAGAATAGGCATACCTCAAGGACCTTGCCCCCTATCCAGTCAATCCTGAAATAAATTTAATTTGTCATTTCTCTCAAATATAAGCTCTAGCTCAAAAAAGTCCTCAAAATACCGAAAAAATCTTCAAAATACCGAAAAAATCCCAGTATCAAGGGTCAGAAGTTAAGGGTGAAAAGATCAAGGGGTCAGGGTCAAAGGGTCAATGGGATGTCACTTAGTGACATCAGCTGTGACATCACGCAACAATGAGCAAGTCATGCGAAAAGTGGCATCGGCGGTGACGTCACGCAAGTCATGCGCCAAGTGACATCGGTTGTGACGTCATCAACAATGCGCACATCAGAGCTTGGACATCGCGTGCTAGTTGTTATTATCTACTCTCGATACCTATCTATAATCCTACCAATATTAAAAAAAATTGTATTGGGTCTCTGACGTAAAAACCGGAATTTGACACTAGATGTCAACACTTGTGTATGCGCTGTAGCAAATCATTCACATCAAAGTCATTTTGAAGCTCTATTCTCAAGCTGTCAAAATCAGTAAACAGTGTTTGATTTGCTTGTGCGCATCATTTATTTTTCAATCATAAAAAATTTGGAAAATTGGAACGTGGAATGCTGCTCGAGCGTCATAAAAAGAAGTCATTTTTGCATCGGAGACGAAAAATGGATTCATTACGACAACCCAAAGTGCAACAAATTGTATGTCAAGCCCGGCCAACCAGCCAAATCGACACCGAAGAAGAATACTCACACTGCCAAGACAATGCTTTAATGGTGGGACCAGAAGGGAGTTGTTATTATAATCTTCTAAAACCGGGTGACGCCATTGCTGGAGAGCTGTACTGACAACAACTGATTCGTTTAAAGAGAGCATTGACGGAAAAACGGCTAGAATGGGAGATCAGGCACGAGATATTGATTTTCCAACATAAAAATGCTCCGCCACATGTTGCTCGACCCGTTAAAAACTATTTGGAAAATAGCGGATGGGAAGTTCTGCAATACCCGCCATGTAGACCAAACTTGGCGCCTTCTGACTATCATTAGTTTCGGTCGATGCAGAATGCACTTTCCAGAATACGCTTCACTTCAGTCCAAGGCATCAAAAATTGGCTCGATTCGTTCTTTGATTCCAAAGACGACCAGTTTTTTTGGGATGGCATCCATAACGTGCCAGAAAGATGGAGAAACGGTGTAACCTCCGAATAACAGAATTGTACAAGATTTTCTTTAATAAACGCTCAAATTTCCTAAAATAATTCCGGTGTTTAGCTTATAGAGTATAGACCCAATAGTATCATCATCATATAAAATAATATTGTAAATATTGTGCAGATACACCAACAGAAAAATTTAAAATGTCAAAACTTAATCCCAACTTTATATTTTTATTTACCAAGATGAATGAAGAATATTTACATGCTAGAATTGAGTTGAGATGAGATGAGAAGTCACTAGATATTTTATCCATATTTCCCAGACAGAGCTCATGTAGAATAATCCAAGCATTTTGGGGGATTGAAATTAGGAAGGAATATTTATTTCCCCAAAGAATGATTTGCATTCGATAATGGAACACCTTTTACTTTTCCCGGAAACAAGCACTTGGAGGCGGCAATAGATGATGCGATATATGTGTGCTGAAGGAGCTGAAATTTATTTATGAGATCCTGATTTTTCGATATTTATTCAACTTTTTTCTGTTCAAATATTTGGAAAAGGCTTTAGAAATTCGCATCTCATTTTATTATCATTCGTGGGTTTATTCTATGTAGAAGAGCGAGAATATATTATTATTATTATGGGGGAAAATTTCAACAATTAGAGGTAATGCTGAGGCTTTTATTTTCAGGGGATTTTATTTTTGGAATTCAAAATATCGGAAGCTTTAAAGCTAATATAGAGCAATTCAAATTTGTTGACACAATACAGCAGAATCCATACATAACTCGTGAAATAAAATAAAATAAATTGAAGTTGCTGCGTAACGTATAACAGTGTCGTGTTGTGGATGAAATGGAATGGATAGGGAATCGATAGAGCAATTGACGATTCAATTGACAAACAAAAGCCAACATTTTCATTTAATTACATTATTTCATCAAAATACAGAATAATACGTAGCGCCGCTCCCCACTAATCAAAATTCCGGGAAAATTATATTACATGTGGGAAATTAAACTAATTTAATCCGAAAACAGAGACAGAAGCACAACATATTGCAGAACGGTTCAAGTGCTTTTCATTTTGACGATGCTGGAGCTGAGGTGGAGCATCAATTTCATCATTTCATTCTGTGGAATGAATGATGTGACACAAGTGTTACAATTCTGACAAAGTGAAGGTCTTTGCTCTTGAAATTTTCTATCTCTCTCCAGTTGTCAATATACTGTGATAATGATGATGAGCATTGAGCAAGCTCTAAAAACTGAAAATTAAATTTATCATAATTTATCTCTGTTGTTTCTACATCTTTTGCGAATAGGGTGCCGTGAAGAAGGTTGATTTTGCCAAAAACTCAGAGAATCACAAGTCTATATTCACTCAAGTTTTCTTTCTCCCACTAGATTGGTTTTCTCCAACTTCAAAAAACTAGGAATTTGCAGATCGTTAATGGAGTTTTTTGGATCATAATGATGATAAAATAAAATAATCGATGTTTGAATCGAGTAACTTTACTTTTCGGACTTTAGCATCTTTATAGACGTCCCAGTGGCTTGTTCGGTTGAGCTTCTGCATGTCAATCCCCAGGGTACAGGTTCAAATCCAACCGTTTTCGATACGGTGAATAATGGGATAAACAAGATAATTTCCGACCCGACTTAGGGTGTAGCGGAGTTGTTGAAAGATTTTCAAACGATGAAATTTAAAAACATTAAGGTTCATCCCTGATTTTTTCAGATTTTTTGAAGTGACCATTATGCAGCTCCGACCATTTTAATTTCGTACTTTCACTCTAAATTAACGGTCTTTTTAAGCTACACTG
>JXPH01004499.1:0-18750 GCA_001014845.1 Mochlonyx cinctipes | reverse complement strand
GATTAAGACACAGTTTTCAAGCAAAATGGCGCCATTAAAATTAATGACCGTTTTACACATCATGAAACCTCTCGTACACTCCCCAATTTCATAGCTCTTCCGAACAATAAAAACTTAATTTTGATCCCCATTAAATTTATTGCCGTCCCCCATCCTTAAACTCAAAAACTTAACCCAGACAAAATTTGTTTCAAATCAATGTCAAAGTCTTTTTTGATTAATTTCCCATTTCCCCCGTTTTTATAGGTCGTCGTGTTGAAAGAGGGTGGAAATGCGGTTGAAGGTGAAAGCTTCACAAAAACCAGAACAAAAAATGTCGTTAAAGAAATTAATCGTGAAATTCAAGCACCGTTGGAGGACGATGTTCCACACCAACATACGAAGACACACATCAAAAAGAAAATTTCACGACCACATAAGGTAAGCTATTCAGATTTTAAAATGCTCATTTAATTTAGTGAGGGACTCTTAGTTTTATAATCCTTTAATAACTACTGAATCGCATGATCTTTGTTCATTTCTAAAATATCCTTCGATTTACGATCCTGTTTTATTTTATCTTTTAAAACTTTCGTGGTATTTTTACCTATTGAAGTTGTTCCTTTTGATTTTAATTCGTTATAAACTTAAAATGTGCCCCTAATTATTTCCACGCTCCAATCTTGTAAAAAAAATCCCAACAAATTGATTGGTAATTTTAATTCTCGAATTAAAATTGAAATTCCAAATTATTTTCATTTCCAGTTAATATTTTTATATCTTAACATAGGTAAATTGTAGAATGTACTTACTTTACTTACTTTCCGCCTTATCCAACGGTGATGCTGAACTGCCTCTAAGAGCATTGGCCATCATCATTGTACGTCCGAGTGCCATTTGATTCACGTCCCATATATTGGTAAACGAAGAACTGCTACTCTAAACTACCCATGCATTAGCTTCCTCTGATGCTGCCTCTACGAGCATTGGCCATCAATAAAAAGTCGCCATCTCGTACGTCGGAATGCCGTTTGCTTCAAGTCCCATATATTGTTAAACAAAGAGCTTTCACTCTGAACTGCCCAAGCATTAGCTTCCACCAGCGTTGATCGATGCCAGGTATTTTTCGGTCGTTCTCTTCATCTGCTACCTTGTGGGTTATACGCAAGTGCTTAATGACAAACTTCTTCGGGACTTTTAATGAAAGTGTGCCCAATCCAACCAAATTTTCTCCTAAGTATCTCAAGATTGATATCCTTTTATTCAATTCTTCGCTACAATTCTTTATTGGTAATGCGGCATGACCAAAAAATACAGAAGAATTTTCGAAGACAACGGTTGACGAAGACTTGTATTTTTCGTTTTATGTCCTCTGTAACGAGCCATGTCTCACAACTATATAACAGTACAGACAGTACGCATGATCTTCTAGTTCTGGTGAAGAACGCCATGTATGATTGAGGACGATGAATGCACCACGCCCTTTTTTAATCCTGATTTTAACATCTTTAGCTGCACCGCCATCTTCGCTAACAATACTCCCCAGATACTGGAATACATGCTCTATGGGGTTGTTGGCGAGCATTAGAGGGAGATTGGAGCCTGGATTCATGCTCATTTCTTTCGTCTTGCTAACGTTGATTTTCAACCCAACTTTAGCAAACTCTCGTTCCAAGTCGTTCACTTTATGTTGCATATGCTCACATTTACCGTCAACAAAATCTAGGGACTCCAAGCTCATTCGGGATATAAGGGGGTTCCAAATAATTTCTCGTGACTTGTGTTCTGTTGTTCGTATCACCACTCCATCTAAAAAAGACAGGAAACAGCAGCCGCGACAATAAACAGCCTTGTGTGACACCCGGAAGTGTCTCAAAGGGGTCAAACAAGTTGGCGTTGGGAAGTACTCTATATTTGAAAGCCTCATAGCTCTAGCGTATCAGGGGTATGATTTTATTGGGTACACCCAAGTTTTTAAATTCAGCCAATATGCGTTCTCTATCTAGAGGGAATCGAATGCTTTTTCGTTATCGATGAGCAGGAGATACAATGGGGATACATCTCAACTGTTTACTCTATGATGATTCGCAAGGTGTTGATTTGATCGATGCAAGACTTCTGGGCTCTAAAATCTGCCTGTTTATGACGGCTCAATTTGTCTATCATTTCTACTATACGATCCAGAATTATCCTAGAAAACACTTTCACCACGACACAAAGGATTTTAATGCCACGCCAACTGTTACAAGTAATCAAATCTCCTTTCTTCGGCAATTTCACAATAATGCCCTCTGGCCAGTCGTGGGGAAATGACTCTTGCTCCCAAATTTTCTGAAACAGTGGATGGAATGTCACCGCCGGTTAATATCCACTTTCAGGAGATCAGCAGTGATATTATCTACTCTAGCTGCTTTGCCATTCTTTAAAGATCGGATGGAGGCAATGATCTTGGTTTATTCTAATTCTAATCGGAAGCTGTCTCGTTGCCCTTACTTCCGGTATTTCAACTACATCTCTTTGCAGATTTAACACTTCTGGAAAGTGCTAACACCACCTACGCATCTGATCTTCAACATTGGTCAACAGCACTCCGTTCTTTTACATTGTAAAATATTCTTATTCTTACAAAATACAATCCTGCTTTAAAATGCCCCAAAAATTGAAAACTTAGTAAGAAAATAGAATTGAAAAACACATTTCATTCAAAATTCATTGAACAGAAAGTTATGAAATTTTCCAATGATGCTCGTCTGAATTTGTAAAATTCTGGTTTATTGGAAAATGTAATGAGTTCTCTTAATTACGACTTTGGAGGAATGTAATAAGGTTAATTATATTTCTATTAAACCGGTTTAATCGTGTCTATGTTATGTTATTTATTTAGATCTAGAAACCCTAAAGTGCAAGGCTAATAGCAGGGTCGTATATATTGTATCGGTTGCTATTAGGCAGACCTATCACGCTATTGAAAACCCTGTTTCAATTGCCGAAATTTGAATCCATTTACCTCAATGTGTGCAAGACATCTTGTTTCACAAAACATCAATCGAGATCTTATTTACGGCAAACAAGGTAACTTATTCCAATGAAACAAGATCCTATTGGGATCCTTGTTCCCCTCAAACAAGAATACTTGTTTGTGGGAAACTATATCTTCTTTGTACTAACCCAAATTTATTCATCCTTGTTTCCGTCAAACAAGATCTTATTTGGTTTATTTCTTCCAACCAAAGTTAAGCAAGATCTTGTTCCTCTCAAACTAGCCAGTGATTTTATTTTTTATCGTTTTCAAGTTCGTTCAGTATTTTTTATGGCCTATAAATTGAGAACGAAGTTACAACTTTTTTTAAATTTTAGTTATCGCAAAAAATTAAAAGTGTTTCTCTAAAGCTTTATAATAACACACACGAAAAATATTTTCTTTCTTTCCACTAAGGTTCGCGTTATTACAAAAACAATAAACTATGCTCCAGCATCTGAAACTGACTTCGACTACCGCCGATTCTTTGATTTTGGTTTCTTTTCAAACACAGCCGCAGGATTTTCTCATTCCCAACCATCATCATCTTCAGGCTCAGCCTCCGCCTCTACACACACCAAGACGGTGTTTGTCGAACAACCACAGGTACATAAAGCGAAAGAGGTACGAAATTCCAATTAAATAATTTTATTACAAAACTGTCGTCAAATCAGATTTATCGCTTCTTTCTATTCTATCAAAATTTTTAATTACCTGCTCTTTTCCGCTTGCTCGCTTGTTTTAACATCTCTTCTCAATTGCTAGAGAGCAAAAATAACTTTGTCTTTACTACATCTTCTATTTCTACTTTTAACAGTTTTTACTTTAACTTTTCTGGTCTTTAAAACTTCAACGTATAGTAGTTGGTTGAAAAAATCTAAATCTAGGACATCTAAAAATCATTTGCGATAAAAATTGGGTGAATGGCCGCAGTAAGGGTGGATTTATTTGAAGAATTTTGGAAAATCAAAAAGTTAGCCCCATGATCTATGCTAAAGACCTTTGTACGATTTCTATAGAGGCATATTTCTGACATCAATATTCAACTTTTGTGGTGGCTAACCAGGTATTTAAATTAAAAAAATCGTTTGAAATTTCTCCATACAAAACTAGCTTACCCTAAATTGTCCTTTAGTCTGTTTGCCGATTTGTAAATAGATTGCAACGATAGCAGTCGTAATTTAGGAATAATTGAAATAGTTAGTGAGTGATCTGAAAGGGGTTCCATTTGATGGGTACAGTATTTTATTTTACTACGATTAGGTTCGGCGAGTTGCATAGCGTCCAGGTTTATAGGTCCAAATTTGATACTTTGGATCAGTAATAGCGCACCACCTGATGATATTTCCTTTATGTTGACATACCGATTCTGAAACCGCCTGGCTGCCTATATCAGGGGATGCTGAAACTAAATCAACAGCCAAATTTTTAATACTTCAAATCGATGATAGCGCACCGATTGTTCCAATTATTATTCTGTTGGCACTTCGATTTTGAAACCACCAGACCCAATATCAGACATGCCCGAGTTAACAGGAGCGATAGGGGATATGCAACAAAGTTGATTACTGGTACTTCTGATAATAGTTCTATTGTGTTGGCACATCAACTCTGAGTCCACCTGTCTCTATATCAAACAAATTATTTGTCATTGTTTGGCGGAAAGCCATATGGCTGAATCCCATTTGGCCGAACAGAAAAAGTTATTTGGATATTTGGCCGCAATAAAAAAAATATTTAGGACATTTGGCCGAAATAGGAAAAAAATATTATCTTGCGACATTTGGACGAAATAGAGGAAAATTGTATACTAAAAGGTCTTTAAATAAAGGGTGCATTACGTGGGATTTTTTGATTATCGGCAAAACTAATTTTCTTTAATTCAATTCATAATCAATTTAAGAAAACAGGGTGCATTGTGTGATATAATGTTAATTTTTCTGCATCGCAATCATTAAAAAATTCTTTAAATAAAGGGTGCATTATGATGGGTTTTTTAATTATCGCATAAAATAACTTTCTTTAACGAAAATTCATATTCAATTTAAGAAAAAAGGGTACATTGTGTTCAATAATGTTAAGTTTACTATATGCTAATCACCATGGCTGTTAAAAGGTGCATCGATTTTTGCAGCACAATTTCTAGTTCACCAACTTTGGTTTGATTTGAAACGAATGCTGAATATTTTTGATAAAATTTTTCCACCCACTGATTTTAAGAGCTTCAAATCGAACCAAAGTGAGTGAACTAGAAATATTGCTGCAACAATCGATGCACCTTTTAACAGCCATGCTAATCACTAAAAAATTCTCAAAAAGGGTGCATTACGTAGGGTTTTTTGATTATTGGAAATAAAATTTCTTTAACTAAAACTCGCAATCAATTTTAGAAAAAAAAGGGTGCATTCTGTGCAATAATATTAAATTTACTGTATCGTAATCTAATCACTTATAAAAAAATTTGAAAAAGGGTGCGATATATAGGGTTTTTTTACTATCGCAAAAATTTATTTTCTTCAACTAAAAGTCATAATCAATATAAGAAAATAAGGGTGCAATGTGTGCAATAATATAAATTTTACTATATTGCAATCGCTGAAAACTCTTTAAAAAGGGGGTGCATTATGTGGGGTTTTTGAATTGAACATGAGTTTTTAAATTTTATTTGTTTTATTTCGCCCAAATGTCCTAAAAAATATTTTTTCTATGATTTGACCAAATGTCCAAACTCGAAACAAAAATTTGGTCTTATGGACTCGACGCCTTTAGGTTCGGCCAAACGGCCTTTTGCCTTCTGTCCTAATCCCATGAATCATGAGATTTACAGTTTGCTTAATTTAAGAGCCTAGGAGATATTTAGCAAAAACGCTATTGTTGGTAAAACTATTGTTTTTAACCATAGTAAACCAAAATTTGGCAGGATGTGTTACACATCGTTGATGGGTTCGTTATACATTCCTTTATAAATTTGTATTAAAACAAAAACCTCGCTCTGCTGTTTTTGAGATATTAGCAAAAAACTGAAATTGAGCAAATTTTGGCCACTAGATATTTTCACTATGAATTAGTCTATCACAATATTTAGCAATATTTAACAATTAAAATCAACAACCGCAACGGAACAGTTTTTTCCGAAAATTCCTCAGTCGCCCCTAGCAACCCGGGATTGTCTAATATAGGGTCAGATGGTTTAAAAATTGATGTGGCCACACAATGGAACTATTCATCAAACGGTGCGCTACCATAGATCCAAAGTACCAGGGAAAAAAATCATCCCCAGTTGTCTCCGACACCCTGAGCATTACTGATACAGGGTCAGGTGGTCTCAAAATTGATGTACCCAACACAATGGAACTATCATCAGATGGTGCACTATCACCGATCCAAAGTACCAAATTTGGACAAATAGCACTGCGCAACCCCCTGAACCTAGTTGTATTGTAATAAAATGTTGCACCCATTAATATCTATCAAATGGCACCCCTATCAGACGGTGCGCTCTTTCAAGCCCACCCATTCAAAATATTTGTAATTTTTATGGAAAAGTCGAAATAAATTCTGACGTAATGAATCAAAATGGCTGCAATTTGAGCCATCGATATTAATTATTGTCACATGTTAGGTTAGTCCATCAATTTTAAACCCAATCGGCCAGAGCAAAAGCTTTCTATGGGCTCTTAAAAATCTTTTCTGATAAAATCCTGTGCATGTGCAAGCCGGAAGCGACTTAACGTCTTCCTCCCAGCATCTTCCTGTGTAAGTCGGACACTCCGAAATTTCGTTAGGTCAAAACATGGTCCGATAAGCTTATTCTCAGTAGATGGACAAAAGTAATAATCCAATCCTGATATTGTATAACTCCTCATAACTAGTAAAGTTAAAGTCTAGAGTATTGTAATGGATCTGGTTATTTTTTCTATCATTCTATTTTTATGGGATAATAATAATAAAGATCTTTATGATAATGTTAATGCATAAAATATGTTTCAACGTTAAATTGTTAATACTACTTGTGGTTTTTCTTTGAAAATTTAGGTTCACCATGTAAAAACGAGGCGCGACGATATTGAAGGATCTTTTGCTGTTTCAACATCTACGCAAAATAAGAATTTCTGGAACGATATTTTCAACGTAGCGCCACAATCTTCATTAAACTAAAAACTACTGAACTAATAAAAATTTAATTTCAGATTCCAATTTCAACTTTAACTGCTGTAAATCAACTCCTCAACAACAAATCGGCTTCAGGTGGCACCACTGTTGAAGTACATAAGACAGTTGGGCATTAAAAAAAGCTTTTTGAAACTCAAGTTGTAAATTGTTTTATACTCTTCAAATAAATAGTAATTTATTTTTTTAAATTATTCTATTTTAAAGCTTTTTAAACGCTTTCATAGACGTTTTAGACTTTTTAATCTTTTCAGTTTATTTTAGATTAGACTAGGTACTGATATTTTAGACCAATTTAGTTTATTTTAGACAAGTTTATATTATCTCATTATGTATTATAAATGTGAGCTAGCACATTAGCTAGTGGACATACAACATAAAGCGAACGACCCTCACCCGGTTTTAGAAGCTCATTATACACAACTCCCTTCTGGTCCCACCAAATACAAAGCATTACCTTGGCAGCGTGAACGATTTGACGGGCTTCACATACGATTTCTTGCGCTTTGGCTTGTCGTAATGAATCCATTTTTCGTCACCAGTAACAAGTCGATGCAGAAAAGACTTCTTTTTATGATGCTCGAGCAGTATTTCTGACATGCAAAATCGCCTTTCCACGTCTCTCGGCTTCAACACGTATGGCGCCCAATTTCCTTACTTTCGGATGAATCCCAATGATTTTAAGCACTTGGAAATGGCTGCTTGATTCACGCTCAATAATTTTGCAAGCTCTTCTTGTGTTTGACACGAGTCTTGATCGAACGCTTCCAATTCTTCATCTTCAAACATTTTCGGCTGTCCAGGCCGCTCTTTGTCTTTGATGTTAAAATCGCCACTTTTAAAGCGTTGAAACTGAAACACTGTGTTTTTGCTAGAGTATGTTCGCCATACAATTCCACGAGCACACGATGACTTTCGGCTGCAGTTTTCTTTGCAAGACAATTACTCAGCGAAACAAATGCCGTTTTTTCACCAATTTTCAAAATTTTCCATATGATTAAAAAAATATGATGATTTTGACAGCTTATAAATAGAGCTTCAAAATGACATGTATGTCAATGATTTGAAATACACAAGTGTTGACATCTAGTGTAAAATTCCGGTTTTTAAGTCAGAGACCCAATAATATGTTTTTGCAATTTTTAATGAAAAAATCTGTAAAAGTTACTAATTTATTCAGTAAAATTTTCAGAAGCAATCTGTTAATGTAACGGAATTTTCTTTCATTTTATCTCTACGGTTAAGTTAGTTTCTGTTGATGTTGGCCCAAATTAACTGATACATTCTGTTAAATTTAAAGAAAAAATCAGTAAATTGTTCGTGAATATTCCGTAGCTATAAATGAAAAACGTAGAAAACCACAAAGTGGATTATGTGGCTTTTCTTTCTTATTTATTGCAAATTTTGAGATGAGAACTGCATTTATACTTTGACAAAGATAATATGTTTAAATTTTGAAAAGGATCGGAAAAGTATTTACTAAATTATCCTACAAAGTCTGGTAATTGGAAGCACCAAGAATGGACAACATTATCTCAAATCTACTACAGGAGCTGTTCTTGAACACTTACCAAAAGCTTATATTCGAAATTTGAGCTCATTCCGATCATTAGAACTCCAGATTTCTGGAAGTTCCTGGTACATAGGAGCCCACAGATCTTGCTGTCCTAGAATCAAACTGTTTTAGGAACTGTTCTTGGCCACTTACCACAAGATTATGTTTGAAATTTGAGCTCATTCCAATCGTTAGAACTTAAGATGTCTGGAAAATTTTGGTCAGCTTGTATGGGGGCCCCCAGACTCAGTGACTCGATTGGACCCATTAACGAACTCAACATTGTGAAACGTATAAGCCCTCTTCCGTAAGAATATTTGATTTTTAATTATTTATTTTAATTCATATTCATGAAGTGAATATTCATAATGAATATGAATCAAAAATAATTCTAAAAAACTAATTAAAAAAATTCAAGTACTCGTAGTCAAAAAAAATCATGATAAAAATCTATGGATCCTTTGAAGAATTTTATTCATATTTTAATTCATATTCGTATCCCGAAACTCTGATGGTTTGCCATTGCAACCTAAGCCGTGGTGTATACAATCGGCGGTTCCAAAGTCTATTGCAAAATGAGTAAAATAGTCATTATTCCAGAACAGATTTTGCATGACAGTGACACAACAAAAACCGACATACTCGGATATGGCAAATAGTCTACGTTATATACTATGAAAGCTTTGTATATCGTCGCATCCCACGTAAAATATATCAATTCTGTTTTCTTCGCTTTTCACTATGACGAAAACAAGAATATGGAAATTGAAATTTTGGACAAAACATTGCATTTTTGAGCCAAATAAAAAATGTATCATAACAATTTTTGACACTTTTTGAGCTTTTACAATTGAATTTTGACAAACTCAGACTTTAAAAAAAATCAGAGACGATTTTGTACAACAAAATGTCTTTTTAAATAACTCCGTCATTTTGCATCGGATCGACACCAAATTTCAACAAAACATGTAGATTAAAGCCCTTTATCCGAAACTTGATATGTTTTACGTGGGAGGCGTCGATATGTACACAAAGCAGTCAAATGAGACAAATTTAAATATTTGTGCAAAGTATTTTGAGATATGTATACTAGCAGAATATAAGCCATAAACTTTCATTTAAATTCCGCTTTCCTGCATGTCTGCATCCGGTATATTTATTTGAGTAAAAAGGGGTGGGAGTAGTGGGGTGGGCATGGACTCGACTTCATTGAAGCGAAATGGGAACACGCTCATGAATTATGAAAGATATTTAAAATTAATTACACAAAGTCAACAGTCATAAGGAGGCATTCCTCTCCAAACAAACCCAATAACAAAGCATACATTATTTTGTAAAATGGGGTCAACGTCGTAAATATCAGCCATGGTATAAAGCATAATTAAGGGCATCATTGTTCATTCTCTGTAACAGGAATGGCTGGGCTTTATTTATTTTCATCGATTTGCAAAGCATTTCCTGGTTCCCTATCCTAATCTGTCGAAATTGAACATTTTAATCCTAATTTAATACTACAAGCATTCAATGTAAATTCAATTGCGAATATACGATTGAATCAATTCTGCAATTTTCATTACAAAATAATCTTACAATTCTTGGATTTTCCATTCATTCACAAAATGAAGAAAAAAAAAATTAATCTCTTACTTTATCCTGGTAATTTAAAATCGCAGAAAAATGCTAATTTTCCCTTTTATCTCAGTATTTGTGCCCATTGAGCTGGAATGCGAACACGATAAATTATTTAAATCCATTTTCAGGCGGCTCAAAATTTTCTTTACCTGCTCTCCTAAATGCTCCAGTGAGCAATTTCACTAAAAGTTATTTACAAAAATATTCAAATACGTTTCCTTTTTTTGCGCCGTATATAAATTATTATTGTTAGTATTCTCGCCGTCAAAGAAGTGGTTACAAATAACATAATTTCCCTTGACCTTACGAAAATCTACAAATCTAAATCTTGACCTTTGTCTTATCATTTGGGACTACAGCATTCTTCAAAAAACGTAGGAAACGACAAAGAGGATTATATAGCTTTTCTTCCGTATTTATTGTATATTTTGTGATAGGAACTGGATTTAGACATCGACAAAGAAGATATGTGCAAATTTTTAAGAGGTTCGGAAAAGTATCTCCCACAAAGTCTGGAAATTGGAAGCACCAGGAACGGATGACATTATCCTGAATTTAGCATAAGAACTGATTTTGGATACTTGCAAAAAACTTACATTACAAAATTGATCTCACTCTAATCACTGGTAACTAGAAGCCTTCTGATCGCGATGTCCAGAGCCAGACCTTTTTTGGAATTGTTCTTGAATACTCATCAAAAGCTTGCATTCCAAATTTGAGCTCCTTCCGATCACTAGAACTCAAGAATTCTGAAAGTTTCTAGTACACAGGATTCCGATGTCACAGGGTAAAACTTATTTAGAAACTGTTCTTGGATACTTACGAAAAGATTGTGTTCCAAATTTGAGCACATTCCGGTTATAAGAACTTGAAATTTCTGGAAAATTCTGGTGAGTTTGTATGGGGGTCCCACCCGTGGCCCGATATGAACGAGTTCGTCCTTACTTTTGCTGAGAAAAGCCTCCACACAAAATTTCAGCTAAAGTTTATTATAGACGGATTTCACCCGTAGTATATATCTATAATCATCAAAATTTATCCAAAATCTAGACCGAATTTTTTTTAAAAAGCCTTGAACAAAATGTAAGAAACACCAAAGTTGTCTAAAGTAGTGGAACATGGTCTAAAAATAATTTAACATAGGCTAAAACAGCTAGTACTGATGGATGCCCTCTATGAGACTTCATTTAAGAAAATTTAGTTGGATTTTAAAATCACAGTACGCAAATGAAAACTGTCGCTATAAGCAACTTTTTTGGGCCCCTTGAAAGTTTCTTATATAGCTTTCACCCGTAATTACTATGTTACGTTCCGAATCCATTTGCGGGAATCCATTTGCGGGAATCCATTTGCCCGAAATTTCATTCGCTCGAATCCGTCTGCCTGAAATCCCATTTCCCGAATCCCTAACGTCCGTAAGCATCAACAGAGTTTTAATCGCGGTTAAATTGTTAACTGTGTTTTGTCTCATTTTCTATACGCATTAACAGAAGGTGACAAAAGTAGTTTTTACATTTAACCGAGTTTAGAACTGTTGATGCTTATGGACGTAAATCACATTTGCTAAAAACTCAATTTTATTCCTCTCAAAGAAGGGTGATTCTTTTCGGGCCCTTGAGCTAGAGCTACCCTTAAAACAAGTTTTGTCAATTCCAAAGAAAGGTTATCTTTTGGAGGGCCCTAGACTGCGCATAGAACTAGGTTTTTTCTTTCAAATAATAGTGATTTAGTGGAAGGCTTTGAACTAGGGCTATGCTTCACTTAACTAGTTTTGTTCATTCCAAAAAATGGTGATCTTTTAGAGGTTCTTAAACTAGGACTACTCTTAACTAGGTTTTGTTACTTCCAAAGAAGGGTGATCTTGTGGAGGGTCTTAAATCAGGGCTACTCTCAAAATTAAATTTCACCCCGTTAAAAAATCGGTCAAATGAGATTGGAAAAAACGGATTTTGGTGCATAAGAATTTGTTCAAACAGATTTTAGATAAATGGAGTGGGCGATCGCAATATAGGGCTAGAGTAGTCACCGAAAATTAGGAGTTTGCATCGAGAGAAATTAGCACAAAATCTGATTATCCCTTTTTGGGTTCAATTCAAAGCATTCAATTATTTTGGGAAAATTTACCTATTTTATTTACGGTTCAGTTTAACACGTTTTTAGAGTTCGATGAACTCAAATAAAAACAAAATTACTGTTTTGGCTAATTCGAACTCTAGTTCAGCTACTAAACTTTTTTAGAGTTTAGTGAATCAATTTTTAGAGTTCCCAGATTTTCAGTATAATCGTAAGGAATTGAAATGTCACTGTATTAATTCTGTTATTGGGTCTCTGACTTAAAAACCGGAATTTGACACTAGATGTCAACACTTGTGTATGCGCAGTAGCAAATCTTTGACATACATGTCATTTTGAAGCTCTATTCATAAGCTCCGTTAAGTCAGAGTTGGGTGACATTAAAGCAACCGCTAAGAATCGAACGAGATGGAAAAATACTATTGACTGGCTGTGCCCCACAAGAAACCATATGCCTTAAGTAAGTATTCATAAGCTGTCAACATGTTTGATTTGCTTGTACGCATCATATTTTTTCAATCACAAAAAAATTTGAAAATTGGCAAAAAAACAGCATTTGCAGGAAGTTTTGCTGAGTCTTTTTTTGCAAAGAGAACTGCAGCCGCAAGTCATCGTTTACTCGTGCGAACATTTTCTTGCCAAAACACAGTGTTTCAAGTGGTTTCAGCGCTTTAAAAGTGTCGATTTTGACATCAGGCCTGGACAGCCGATAAAGTTTGAAGATGAAGAATTGGTAGCGTTACTCGATCAAGACTCGTGTCAAACACAAGAACAGCTTGCGGAATCATTGGGCGTGAATCAAGCAGCCATTTAGAAGCGCTTACATTGGGATTCATCCAAAAGCAAGGAAATTGAATGCCATACGAGTTGCAGCCGAGAGACGTGGAAAGGCGATTTTACATGTCTGGAATGCGGCTCGAGCGTCATAAAAAGAAGTCGTTTTTGCATCGAATTGTTACTGGTGACGAAAAATGGATTCATTACGACAACCCAAAGCGCAACATATCGTATGTGAAGCCCGGCCAACTAGCCAAATCGACACCACTGCCAAGGTAATGCTCTGTATTTGGTGGGACCAGAAAGGAGTTGTGCATTATGAGCTTCTAAAACCGGGTGAATCCATTACTGATCTGAATATAGACAGCATTGATGGAAAAACGTTGCTCAACCCGTTAAAAACTATTTGGAAAATAGCGGATGGGAAGTTCTGCCCCACCCGCCATATAGTCCAGACTTAGCACCTCCTGACTTTCCGGAATACGCTTCTCTTCAAGGCATCAAAAATTGACTCGATTCGTTCTTTGATTCAAAAGATGACCGGTTTTTTGGGTTGGCACCCACAAATTGCCAGAAAGATGAGGCAATGTTGTAAATAATAATAATAATAAGGCCTATAGGTACCCTATTGGGACCAGGCGAGTCCTCATATTTCAGAGAACTTTTTAGGTATTTAGTGGACCTACAGCTTATAGTGGATTCCGAACCACCACGACTTTAATGGTTATGCTAATGAGTTACCAGCTCATTGAGCCCATCAAGTCATGTTCAGTTTTTAATGCAAGGAAACTGACTAACCTGACATACACACATATACCACCACAATCATAGGTTATATAACTGTAGATGGTAGTTGGTGTATGAATATTTCACAGACAGACTTTACTGTGTTCTATTTATAGAAATATCTATAATGCAGATTTATTACAATCTGAAAATCAATATTCTAATTCAATTAAACACAGTAGCATCTACGGTAATCGAACCCGGAACCTAGTGTATGTGAGGCTAGCGTGCTAACCACTCAACCACCCGGCAATGTTGTAACTTCTAATGAACAATATTTTGTATAACAGAATTGTACCTGATTTTTATAATAAACGCTCAAATTTCCTTTAAAAATAATCCGGTTTTTAACTTAAAGACCCAAAAGAAAGTCTCAAAAATTTAACAACTTACACTAAAAGTAAAAGATAATGAAAAATAAATCAATAATTAATGTAAAAATTGAAAAATGTCTAGGAAGTTTTCAACCTTTTTTGTTCCAAATTTTAATTTTTAAACTTACCTTTAGTAGGTACCAATGGATGGAACTTCAAAATAAAAAAAATTAAATTTAAATCTCTTCTGTCAGAAAAAGGATAGTTTGGCACTAAACAAACCAAAAGTATTTCAAAACCAACCTAACAAAGAGTTAGCAAAACTTTTATCCTAATCAGATCGAGCTTTCACCCATCCTGTGCCTTGTCTGTGGTGGAGTGCTTAAAGTCAAAATGAAACGAAGAGATAAAATAAAAATATGCATGAGCAGAAATTGGAAATTCGACCTTTTTCATTCCGTTTCCCATTTTCTACAATCATTGTATATTCATGTGTAAATAAATGATTAAATTAAAGAATTAAGAAGGGAAAAGCGACTTCAGAATCGAAACAATCTAATATTTTATCTCCTAAATTCACTCCTCAGCCTAAAAAAGGAAAATTAGTTTATTTTCAACGAAAATTTACCTTTCTATTTATCCTGTTATTTTTTTTAAACGAATGTTTATTTAATTTTGTTTTTCATTTCAATTTTTTCCAAGATGATGAAATTGATGTAATTTGGATGATGAAAGGATGGCTCGTCCTTTTCTCTTTTCATTTTCGTTTTCATTTCATTGAATTCTAAACAACGCGTATATAGTGCTGTAGGGCCATCTTGGTAAAAGAGTTTTTCTTACTCGTTCTACTTTTTATTTAGAAACAAAATATTTGTAATTTTTCTCATAAACTATATTCAGAAAAAAAATTGCATCAGGAGGCTTTTAAATTTTTAAGAGAGTTTACTAGAAACTTTTCTTCCTCTACTTACTTGAAGGAAGAAAAATTTCAAAAAAGGCAATTGAAAAACAAAGACATTTTTCTCTGGCAACCCTGGATTGAATAAAGCAATAAAAAATAAATGTCAACTGATGTCGCAACCTACCTGGAAGACTGTGCGAAAATCGTAAAAAATCCTTATATAGATTTGAATACATTTTTCTTTTTCCAGGCCATAAATTTTCCCACACTGCCATCAAAGAGGCTCAGCAAGAATAAGACTTAATTCAAATGCTTTGGCATTTTCACATATCCCGGAGAAAAGAAAATATACAAGCAATAAATAAATGCCATCATTCTCTCATTTTCTTCGCCGAAAAACACATTCTTAAGGATTTATTATGCGACATTAAGTTTCAAAATTTAATTTTCTGTTTGAAAGAAGGATGGATGAGTAGAAGGAATGAGTAAGTGAATGCCTGCGATAAAACCTTCCTTTCCTAAATAACAATTTTGGGAAAAATGAATGAATAATAAACTCTACTTAATCTCCGAAAAGATTCCAGTCTCTGATGCTCAAATTTAGTTATGTTAGAGTGGAAAGAAGTGTGGCTGATTAAACCCACTTAAAAAGCATACTCATACATGCATGCAAACAAAACCAAAATATGTATTAAACTAAGAGACCCCCTATTAATCTTTATTAACTAGCAACACACAGTAAAAAAGTATAAGAGCAAATTTACTTACCCAAACTTACAGGTAAATTTACCCTTACCCTATATTAAGACGAATTAATTGTTTAGTCCTTACACAGGGTGTTCCGGGTAGGTATGTGATGCCTTTGCAGGGTGAAAGGGGGCTCAAAAACAAACGAAAGTTTGTATGGGGGCTTTTAAATTAACTGACCCGTCCTGTTAAAATTACAGATAATTCCGTTAAANGGTATGTGATGCCTTTGCAGGGTGAAAGGGGGCTCAAAAACAAACGAAAGTTTGTATGGGGGCTTTTAAATTAACTGACCCGTCCTGTTAAAATTACAGATAATTCCGTTAAATTTACTGATAGATTCTATAAATTTGGTTGAATTAATTAATAATTTTTGCGGATTTTTTCCAATTAAAAATTACAACAAAATATTATGATCTATGAACAAGTATATGTCCTGAAGTACTTTCAAAAATACAATTAAAAAAACTCAGTCAAAATTAAGGAATCGTCCAGTAAATTTAATGGAATTTTCTGTTATTTTAACTGGACGAGTCAGTGAATTCCTCTTGGTTTTGGCCCAAATTAACTGAAAAATTCAGTTAAATTTTGAAGAAAAAATAGGTAAATTGTAATGACATATTCCGTAAATATAAATAAAAAACCAGTAATAAAAGTTTTCAAAGATCGCCGCCTTTGAAATTTATTTTTTAAAAAGCTTATGTCTCAAATGTGTCAAAATTAATCGACACGTCCAGTACTACATTGTTTACCGACTCAGTCAGCAAACCATATTTATGGGTCCGTTCCGTAGTCCACTTTTTTCAGAGTTTAGCTAATTTTACTAGCTTTTTACTTATTCCATATTAACGTGTATTTTTTTCACTGGTTAACAAAGAAAAGAGCTTGCTAGGGGTCTCCCGCGAAGAAAATTGTATATTACTTAGCAGGGTAGGATTTTTATATGATGAACCAAAAACATAAATTTAGGTGTTTTTTTAAAAATTGTACTAGACCTAAAATATACTGTAAAATACCGCATAACAAGGAAATAAGTGAGAAGTTAAAAACAGGGTTAATGGTTTTCGGGTACATAAAACATGCAAACGGATACAAAAAAATGCATATGGATCAGACATGGGAAAAAGGGCCACAATCGAATTTTCAATTTTAATATTTTCAGCTCTTTCTTGAAGCACTGTCATAAAATTTGTAAGGGTATTTTCTAGGACGAAGGGTCGGGGACAAATAAATTCTGGGTTTCAATGATTTGTTTCTTTTATTGGTCGATCACAAACTCATATATTATATTTTCGGTTTCGACTCCGGTTTTTTCGTATAGGGTCGGCTTTCATCTCCAGCTCGCTCTGAAAGTTCGAGATTGAGGGAAGGAGAGGTGGGGGGGTTCGCTTCGGACCTGTGCGGGAGAAAATTGATATGTGACCTGGTTTGTCCACTATCATGGTGGCCACAAACCAAAGAATAAAAGTACACACGAAAAACTTACCAAAGACCTTCTAGCTTGTTGGAGTAGAACTTGGGTTGGGGTTTATTGGCCAAGATTACGGCCGCTTCTAACTTCCGAACGAGACTCTTTCTACTTTCCTTTACTCCTTTTTGCACCTTCTTTTCTTTCGTCTTTTTATTGTTCTCACCCTTTTCGGATCTGAGACGTCTTGCCAGTTTGGTGGTTGCGTGAGGAAAAAAAACAAATTCCAACTCATCGCTGTGTTGTTCACCCACTTTGCGTTTTTGTTACGTCTCGGGATCCTCCATCCCTTGCGTTTATTCAGCGCCCTCTATTGTCTTGTGTACACTACATTCCCTGTAGTGTTGGTGGCAGGTAGATGGAGGGGAAATTAGGATTATGGGAGCAAACTAGTTTGTGGATCGTAAGACCATAGGGTGTCCTTTGCTGTGCCCATAGATATCGGGGCAGCGGGCACAGTGCACTCGTGGACGCGATCTAACCACCAAGTTAATTCCTTCCTGTTAAGACAATTCGGGTCTCAGTGAAGAATTGTCTTACAAATTTAATGCACTCGTTCACTTTATGAATCTGCACCACACCGAATTGAAAACCGCGTTTTTCTAGTGTCTATAATTAATCAACTGAGAAATCACAGAAAAATCAAATGTGGTTTCACGGGAGACTTTTTAATAGTGCAGCATACCAAGTAGTACTTCAACAGAGAGCGGAGAAAATTCAAATTATAATTTTGAGAATGCCCGCTTTCCCCATGCTTGACATGGATTCAAAATCAAAGCAATTAATAAGGCTTAGAATTCCCGGCGAGTCTTCATATTTCAAAGATCTTTCCAGAAATTAGTAGACCTTCAGCTTATAGTAGATTCAAAACCAACACAACTTTAATGGTATACTATTAATGAGTTACCAGTTCATTGAACCCATTAAAATATTTTCAATTTTCGCTGGAAACAGGTCGGAAATTACCTTGTTCACCTTTTTGTTCATTAATAATAGTGCACGCAAATCAATCTACACAGTAAAAAACATAGGCAAATTTACCCGATTAATAGGTAAATTTACCCATACATGTATATGAAAAATAGTCTACATTTAGGCGAATTGATTATTCACTCTTATATAAGAGCTATTTTAACTGTAAATCGGAGTTTATTGTGCATTTATTATACCTATTTGCAGTTTTTTTTCTCGGTTTTTTGCATGTTGCTGATAGTATTTTTAAGACTGTTCGCAATATTTTTGGATCCCTTTGCAATATTTTTGAAACTAAATGCAATATTTTTGCATCCACTTTTATTTTTATAGTAGCCATCATCATGTGCGTTTTAT
>JXPH01004494.1:0-12557 GCA_001014845.1 Mochlonyx cinctipes | reverse complement strand
TACCATCTACAATTATATAACTATGATGGTGCTATATGTGTGTATGTGAGGTTACTCAGTTTTCGAGCAATAAAACATTTGTATAACCATTCAAAAAAGTTGTGGAGATTCCGAATCCACTATAAGCTGTGGATAAAAGACCCGATATTTCATCTGCTGAGTATTCGGGTTCTGAATCGGACAGTATCACAACCCAACGAATCGGGTTAGGGCCACTAAGTTCTCTAAAATATGAGGACTCGCCTGGTCCCAATAGGGTACTAAGGCCTTATTATTATTATTAAAGTCAATCCATTGACACAAAATCAATGGATTGATGCAGAATAAATCGAAAAGCAACTGCAAAAAATGACATTTCACTTATGATACACCCTTTAACATTGGTAACAGGAAAACCATGTTTTTGTAATTGCTCCACGATTGATTCTGCATCAGTCGATTGATTTTGTATCAATCGATTGAAAAAGTGCTTAAGCTTTGTTTTTATAATTTAACTTGTATTCAGACCTTTGAAAAGCCATGGCCATACCCCATATATTGCATCCTGTACCAGAATCAAAAAATTTCGACAGTTTAAAGGTGCGGTATTAGCTCTTGTAAAATATATTAAAATAAGGACCAGTCTAAACTATAGTTATACCTAATTAATTGATTTCAAGTTTTATTCTCATTTTGTCTTCAATTCAATTGAGCCCATTAATGAAAATAGATGTTTTTTTTTCTTTCCTCCATCGAAACAGATAAAATTTATATTTATATTTCCTCTCGAGATAAATTGAATTAAAAAGTACCAGAAAGAGAGGGAACAATGCTGCAATCTAATGTAAATAAACATAAATTTATACCCAATCCTAATCTCAGTAGAAAAGAAAATCTCACGTTAAATAAATTAAATTGAGTTAAATTAAATTGAATCAAATTTATGAAAACGTGTGTTAATTCAACATGTCATAAAATGTAAACATAAATATTATTATTATGTTGAGATTCAATTGACGACGCATAAAAACAAAATTTAGTCTAATTTTAGATGTTTTGATGGAAGAGTTTTCAATTTTCAATTTTCACTTGATTGAAAACACAGACTAGTCTGGCAAAACAGAGCAGATGGTGGTCCAAATAGCTATTTACGTCATGATATCTGTTTTTGCACCCATCCATTATCCATGATCCATGTATGAATTGGGGTGAAAACTTATTTGTCAAATATTGACATCGACAATACTAATTTTTATATACAGATTTTGAACTATTGGGTCATTGATGATTTGGGAAATTTGAACAGTTGTTTTATTCATATATTGGATGAACTCATTGTACATATATATGTCGTGTCTATAATTTATTTATTTTTCTTCTCAATTCTACTACAATTTATATTTGTTCTATTTTAATTGGAGATGTGACTGTTAATAAGTTGGAACACAAATGGTCCATAACAATAGTTTTTGTTTGAATTTAAATTTTGTAGAGTAAATACTGCGTGACTCAATGTGAAATAAATATTTGCTAATTTTTAAATAAACGTGATTGGATGAGTAATTTCAGAGTATTATCAGTTTTTGTAATTCAGAGAAATATATACAGATGGATTTTTTGATTCCAATTTTATTTGCTGATCTCTATCATCAAAAGTGAATTTTCCCTTTGCACTTCCGTTGATTTAGAAGTGGGATTTGTAGCATATGTACCTTAGAGGGACCAGAGAAGTCTTCATATTTCAGAGAACTTTCAAGGTATTAATAGATTCCGAACCACCACAATTTTAATGGTTATGCTAATGAGTTACCTGCTCATTCAGCCCATCAAGCTGTGTTAAATTTTTGCTGCGACGTAACTGACTAACCTCTTCGAAAAGAACACCATTTGCCATATTTTTCATAGCATGGATCTGACAATTCATGTCAGAAATCACCTTGTTTACAGTATTATATATTAATAATAACGCACACTCAGTAATTTACCTTCTTGGAATCGATGGAAAAACGCAAGTTAATTCAATAGTCACGGGTTGGATTTGAACCCGTACCTTTGGCTCTGCTAATCGTATTAAAATTAATTCTTAATTGTAGTAAATTTAAAAATAAAAACATTTTATCTAAAAATAAATTTTTGACAGCCCTCAAAATGGACTTATTGAAAATCGAAACGTCTATGAACATTTTGGACTTATTTCAGCAATAAACGTCTTTAAAGCAAGGGATTGGCCGAATGTGTCCTACTGACATTTCTGCATATTTTGCACCCTCAGAATTGGTCATAAGCAGGTTAAAAAAATTATCAGCACTTTTAAGACCAACTTTGCCAAAGACCAACATCGGCAGATGGCCCATTTTGTAGCCATATGTGTCATGCCATTGTATTTCGTATCAAAGTTTTTTTGCAGCCTCCGAATCAGCCATATGAAAGTTTAAAAGCCCATCAACACTTTAAAGACCAACTTTTGCAATGGCCAGCAGCGGCCCATTGTTTACCCATATGAATGAATAATGCTACTATAATTTGAAGCAAAGTTAATGACGTTTGTTAATATTTCTGCACCCTCAAACTTAACCATGTACAATTGTACAAAATTACCATGGTACAAAATTCTACCAATATTTTAGGACTAATTTCAACAATGGATAATATGCGAGTTGTTTAAGAAATTTTGATAATTGAAAGCACTAGGAGCGGATGATATTATCCCAAATTTTCCGTAGAAACTTTTAATGGACACTTTTCGAAAGCTATCAAATTTGGGCTCATTCTGATCCCTAGAACTCAAGAATTCTGGAAGTTTCTGGTAACTAGGAGTCCTCAGATCCCGATTTCAAAGTGCAGAACGTATTAAGAAATTGTTCTTGGACTCTAATCACAAGATTTTGTTCTAAATTTGAGCTCATTCCTGTCACTAGAACTCAAGAATTCTGGAAGTTCCTGGTACCTACAGCCCGATGTTCGATGGTCAAACTTTTTAGGAACTATTCTTGGATATTTGGCACAAAATTATATTCCAAATATGAGCTCATTCCCATCAATAGAGCTCAAGGCTGCTGAAAATTTTTGGTAACCTTGTCTGGGAGCCCTCACCCCGTGGCCCGATTTGACCAATTAACGAACTCGTTTTTACTTTTGTTGCAAAATTTCAGCCAAATCGGTTGAGAATTACGATAGCTTTCAAGGACCAAGACGCGCAGACAGACAGAGAAACAGTTACACACACTTACAAGTTTTATTTTTGGTGTTTTCGCGCTTCAGACCATTTGGAGGTTTCTCGGGGTACCAAAACTTTTAAATTTGTACTGGATACAAGGGCTTTCCTTTTCCATCTATAGATATGATTAGAGAAAGTAAAAAAAGCTAAAATTTTGATTCCTCAGGAAAAGCTGCTCCAAAATGGTCTAAAATGTGCAAAAACAAAAAAATATGTATGTGTTTGTGTCTGCGTCCTCCATAACTCGCGTTACTCTCAACCGATTTGGCTGGCACTATACTTTGTATGGGGAATTTGCTCCACAAAAGTAAAAACGAGTTCGTTACTGAGCCAAATTGGACCATTCGGTCTGGGAATGCTATACCAACTCATAAAAATTTTCCAGAAATCGTGAGTTCAATTGATCGGATTGAGCACATATTTGGAACATAATCTTGTAGTAAGTATCCAAGAAGAGTTGCTAAAAAAAATTTGAACTTTGTATTACGAAACCTGAGGTACCAGGAACATCCAGAATTCTTGCGGTTTAGACTAGAACTTCTAGTGATCAGCATGTGTTCAAATTTGGAACATAGGCTTTTGGTATTTGTTACAATATCATTCGTCCATGGTGCTGCTAATTACAAGACTTTCTTGGATAACTCTATAAATACTTTTTAGATTCTCTTCAAAATCCACACACATATCTTTGTCAAAGTCTAAATCCAGTTCCTGTCACAGAATATACAGTGAAAATAACAGAAAAGCTATACACTTTATGATTTACTACGTTTTGAAAAGTGTCAGTTCTTAAATTCATAGTCTTATAACTAGTGGCTGCATAATTAGCATTCATGGTCATGCTATCTCCGGGTCAGAACAATGTGCGGAAGCATACCTCATAAAACTAGATGTCGTTCTATTTTGATAGATTGCTTATATTATCCAAGGGTAAGTAGGACACCATTAGGCTTTTTGGGTCATCACGTCTCCATCCAGTAATGTAAGACTAATTGACATCATCCAAATATTAGATATCTTTACCATTTTGATCTTTGTCGTCTCTGTGATGCTGTGCAGAGCAGATACTGTGAATCCTAGTAAAATCGGAAAACATATTTTGATCTGAAACAAGTGGATTATTTTTAATCTACCAATTCAATACATTTGGAGAACCTAGCAGGTGAAAAGAAACCGGCAAATAGAGATTTCGCGATTCCGGCTCTTGTAATATAATAATAATAATAAGGCCTATAGGTACCCTATTGGGACCAAGCGAGTCCTCATATTTCAGAGAACTTTCTAGGTATTAGTGGACCTACAGCTTATAGTGGATTCCGAACCACCACAACTTTTAATGGTTATGCTAATGAGTTACCAGCTCATTGAGCCCAGCAAGTCATGTTCAGTTTTTATTGCAAGGAAACTGACTAACCTGACATGCACACATATACCACCACAATCATAAATTATATACCTGTAGATGGTAGTAGGTGTATGCATATTTCCCAGACTGGCTGTACAGTGTTCTATTTATAGAACTATCGGTAATGCAGATTTATTACAAATTAATATTCTAATGCAACTGAACACAGTAGCAGGTACCGGGAATCGAACCCGGAACCTAGTAGATGATAGTATGCTAACCACTCAACCACCCGGCTCTTGTATGCACGATGAATTGAATTAACATAGCTTTTTGAATTACCACAGACACTGATTCAATTAGTGTCGTAAAGCCATCAAATGTATAAAAAAAAGCAACTCAATTTTAAATTTAACTTTAAGTCGAAATAAATTGACTTAACAGGAAAAGTTACATACGTTCCAAACAGGATACCATCCTGTACCAGCCGCTTTTAACAAAGCATAAAGCGGTTGTACTCTTTATCAAATAACCTACTGATCCATCAAATAAATCTCTTCATTTTATTTAAGGGCTTCTGATTGCTGGATTCCCAATAATAGTTCTTCAAAGACACAGTAAAACCTAAACTGGTTCTACTTGAATGTATGGAATAATAGCCATACATTCAAGTTGAACCAGAATCTTCAAATACAAAATACTGAACCAAGAAGAGTTTTAGCAAACACATGAATGAAAGAGGAATTAATTAACAAAATCAGCAAATTAAATAAAAAGTTAACTCAAACCGGACGGACCTAACTCGTCTCTAAAAAGATTTCGATCTGCAAATAATGGATAATGTGAACCGGAAACAGAAAAATAACATAATTTATGTAATTAGGTATTTGTACAAGAAGTTCATCTGAAATGATAGAAAAGCCTCTTGCCTCTTCACAACAAAAAAATTATCTTAATTTGTCAATGACACAAGACAACTTTTTTCTACTTTGCAACGAACTTGAGATAACATGCAAAAACATAATAAAAGTAATGTCACCAGAGGCCGCACGTGATCGATTACCCCAACCCAGGCCTTGCCTAGCCATCTGCAAAATGATTTCTTTTTCTTGGAATAAAATTTCTACCTTCATATTTCGCGTGCTAGCAAAAGTAGCCGATGCAAGTCCTTGGAATCGGTTTCAGTTCTTAAAACAACAATAATAAATTTTTCGCTCTCTCTTTAAAACCAGTTTACGACTTACAATATCGCACACATTTCTGCATGCGGGATTTGAATATTTATTTGCACATTGTGCACCATATGCACATTTAAATTTTCCGAAAATACAAAAAATAAATAAAATGTTGTGTGCTGATGGCAGGTCAAACCGATTTCGAGATGATTTATGTAAAATTTTAACATCTTCTCAACACATACTGCGAAGATATGAGAACGAGAATGAGAATATGAGATGAGAAGAATGGAAGTGGGGGAGGAGATAGAAATGCGGGCAACACAGCACAGCACGTTCCATCATCCTAAACTATAAATAGTGTTAAGAACTTAAGAAGGGTGTATAATTTATTTACCATTAAATCCAATTAATTTATTGTAATCCTCTTTTCATGTGTTCCGACGAGATGAGATGACTATCAGAATTAATCCAAACAAAAATATCAGAATCCAGCTTCTTTCACGCTAAAAAAAATCACTTCACAAATTTTAGATCTTCACCTCCACCATTTTTTGCTTTCATTATTTATTTTGCATTTCTACACATCAAAATAAAAATAAAACAGCTTTTTTCTTCAAAGAAATTTTTTTAAACACACAGAAATCACCATAAATAAAACACATATGAAATTTATGCTCTTGTTTTGATACACAATTCTATATTTTTCAATATCATAAAACATAAAACACACACATGTTTTTTCAATTGTCGGAAAAATTAAATTTTTTACTTTATAACAGAAAAAAACACTCGAAATTGAAACGATCGCGCGTCGATATGTGATTTGCCTCAAGATCAACACTAGACTGATCGTTCGTTCGTATTTTCATGTTTATGTTTACACTTTGTACATACATCGCAGTCGAAATGTGCACACATGCAGACACATTTTATACACAATTCAATCTTTATCTGCTTTTTTTTTGTGCAATTGTGTTTAAGAAAAGCACTAACACTGTTATAAAATTGTTGTTGATCTTTTACCAATGTCCGTAAGCTTTATTTTTCAGGTGAATTTAATTTAGATGATCTTCAAGGAGATGGAAAACAGTTATTTTATTCTCTTTATTGCACACTAAAGTGGGCCGCACTTGGAAAATTTGAGAAATTCGTTTAAACTAGGGCTCATTGTCAAACTCAGGCATCAAGCCAAAAATGTTTGACATGTTCCAGTAATAATTTAGCTTAAAAATCAAAAATCACGTGTCAAACTGTCCAGCCTGAAAAATGTTGATGAGAGAGTTGAAATTCTCCAAATATTTAGTACTTATTAAGTACCTCCATCTACACCCGAAAATTTTTCAATTTTTCGATTTTTAAAATACTATTATTTAGTACTTATTTGCTACTCTTTAGTACCTCCAATAAAAATGTTAGTAACTCAGTGGTTTTGCTACAAATCAACATTCGGGCTGTGGAGGTACTCTCCAGCCCGAAAAATTTTGATTTTTTCAATTTTCAAAATTCTATTATCTAGTACTATTTAGTACCTAAAATAAAAAGTTTAGCACCTCAACGGTTTTGCTACAAATCAATATTCGGGCTATGGAGCTACTCTCCAGCCCAAAAAATTTCAATTTTTTTCAATTTTCAAAATTCTATTATTTAGTACACTTTTAGTACTATTTAGTACCTCAAATAAAAAATTTAGTACCTCAACGGTTTTGATATTTTCAATTTTCAAAATCTTGTTATTTAGTACTCATTTAGTACTATTGTACTGGTAGTACTGGAGGTACTACCAGTAAAAATTTTAGTCTCTTAACGGTTTTCCTACAATTCAAAATTCGGGCTGTGGTGCTGCTCTCCAGCCCGAAAAATTTCGATTTTTTCAATTTTCAAAATCCTACTATTTAGTACTTATGAATATTAGAAGGTTTTCGACTGCTTGTTGTTAAAGATGAAAATAAAACGGCTTTCAGTCTTGTATACCAAGCAAAATAATTTATTTGTTTATCTTTCCAACGTTTCGNGAATCAAACGTAATTATTTTTTGTGCATTTAAATTTTACAAAATGTTGAAAAAGTACGGAATTTAAAATTATTTTTGACATAAAAATCAACTTTAAAATTTTATGTTTAATGTTTTTTAGCATATTATTTAGTATTTTTATTAAAAATTTGAAAATCAATTTCGGAAAGTAGACGCAGTAATNTTTCTGCGTCTATACCTTCTGAAATTGATTTTAATATTTTGAAGAAATTTAATAATATGCTAAAAAACATTATATATAAAATTTTAAAGTTGATTTTTATGTCAAAAATAATTTTAAATTCCGTACTTCTTCAACATTTTGTAAAATTTAAGTGCACAAAACATAATTACGTTTGATTCCCTGAAGAAGAAGTAAAAAAACTTCGAAACGTTGGAAAGATAAACAAATAAATTATTTTGCTTATTATACAAGACTGAAAGCCGTTTTATTTTCATCATTATTTAGTACTTATGTCCTATTATTTAGTACTTATTAGTACCTCCAGTCAAAATTTAGTCATCGGTTTTGATACAAATTAAAGTTTTATTTCAAAATCATAGCTGAGTCGGATTTTTTTGTTTTTTCTTTTAGAAAGGCCATAACTCCATTACTAATTTAGTACTATGTGTTTAGTATGCCGAGAGTGGTAACTAAAATTCTGGTTCTATTATTATTTAATTTAAAAACAAAACAAAAAGAAATCCGACTCTAGACTTTGAAATAAATCTTTAATGTGTAGGAAAACCGTTGAGGTACTAAATTTTTGATTGGGCGTACCAAATAGTACTAAATAAATACTAAATAATAGGATTTTTTAAATCAAAAAAATCGAAATCTTTTGAGCTGTAGAGTACCTCCACAGCCCGAAATTTGATTTGTAGGAAAACCGTTGAGGTACCAATATTTTAATTTGAGGTACTAAACAGTACTAACTGAGTACTAAATAATAAGATTTTGAAAATTAAAAAAATCGAAATTTTTCGGGCTGGAGAGTACACAGCCCAAATTTTGAATTGTAGGAGTACCAGTGAGGTACTAAAATTTTTATTGGAGGTACTAAATAGTACTAAATAATAGTTATAAAAATTGAAAAAATCAAAAAATTTCAGGCTGTAGATTATCTCCCCAGCCGTAATTGGTATAATTTTTTTCCCTTTGAGGTACTAATTTTTAATGGAGGAACTAAATAGTACTAAATAAGTACTAAATATTTCGAGAATTTCAAATCTCAAATCAAAATTTTTCGGGTTGGAGAGCTTGAGACTGAATTCATATCATAAACTGAATTGGGTAGACATGACCGAATGCCACATGGCCCAAGGACGTTTCAAAAAACGAAAAGATTCTAATTATAAAAATATATTGAGGATATTTTGGCCAAATAGTAATCAATTTCAGTAAAAATGTGCAGTGGGTGATGACTATTTTGGACAAGAGTTCAAATAAGCCAAAAAGATTGCATTTGATCTGTTAAGAATTCATCGATCTCTAAAAACACGAGCCCTAAATAAGGTAGAGATGCTACCGAAATCTTGGCTACTTTGAACTCAAAAAGGTTCATCAGATTTTGTGTCTGCGATGTAATATTTTCTGAATTCCATTAGTGATGTTGTATTTTTTGCATATCTCGACAGCTTATTAAAAGAAAAAATACCTTTAAATAGCAAAGAATTCTGTGGTAGATGCCGGAAACCTCTATCTCTTTGAGAAATTTTTCTCCAGTCCCTTGAAGACTTCTTATAGAGAGTTTCCACCGGTATTGGGGTCTAATAGTTGTAGTGAGCTCAAATTTGAAACGTACACTGAAAATCTGGAGACCTCTAAAAAATGTCCATTAAACTCTAAAAAAAGTTCAGAGATGGAACCCCTGATTAGAGTTCGTTGAACCCTGAATAAGAGTTTAGATTAGCCAAAAGAGTTCGTTTTTTTAGAGTTTATCGAACACTAAAAATATGTTCAACTGAACCCTAAATAAAGTAGGTGGACTTTACCGAAATTTTGGCTACTTTGAACCCAAAAAGACTGCGTCAAATTTTGAGTGCAAGCTTATTAAGAAATGTTTATATTCAAATTTGGCGTTAATAATACCATTCATTCCGTACGCTTCCAAAAACCAGACTATATCTTGACTAACTCTGATGCTTATCATAATTTAAAATTTAGATTCTACAGTAAACTATCAAAGCAATACGCCACCTTGTTGAGTGTTACTTTTATTTTTGATTGCGTTTCGAGAAAATAAAACAAAAATAAAATCTCTAACTAAGTCTTTAAAAAGATTGGTGAATTATGTCCTTAAAAGCTAACAGGAGCATGAAAAATTGATTCAAACTTTCTCCACGGCACCAGGGTCTATAAAATGTTCTAGGGCACTTACTAAAAGCTTTTTCTAAATTGAGCTCTTTCCGGTCACTAAATTTCAAGAGTTCTGGAAGCTCTTGGTATATACGAGCCCTCAGATTCCGAATTCCCAGGGTTATACTTTTTTAGAAACTGTTTTTAGGCACTTATCAAAAGCCTATACTCTAAACTTGAACTCATTTCTAAGACTACATTTCGAGAATTCTGGAAGTTCCTGCTTCATGCGAGGCTTCAGATCCCGATAAGCAAACTTTTTTACGAAATGTTTTTCAGTACTGACTAAAAGATTGTGGACCAATGTTAAGCGCATTCCGATCAATAGAACTCAAGATTTATGTAAACGATTGATTGTTTATGGGAGCCTTATTCGACCCATTAACGAACTTGTCCTTAGTTTTGTCGTGAAAAGCCCTCACGCCAAATTTCAGACAAAGCAGTTGAGAACTAAGCAAGTTATCGATTGCCCAGACATACAGACAGACAAACAGGCACTCACACACACGGGTGGAATTTTTTTTTAGATCTTTTTTCCGTTTCGGACCATTTTGAGCGAGATTTTGAGCAACTTTTCTCGAGGGACAAATATTTTTCAAATTTTACTGAACACATAAGCTTTTCATTTCTATCTATAGATATGATGAGAGAAAGAAAGAGCAGTTAAAATAAAACAATGTAAAAAGTTAGGAGCAATTGGTGTTTCCCCCGCTAGGGTTAGAAGAACTCTGACGCATCCTAGAGACCTACGATAATAATTTGCTGTTCAAAAATGACTGAATAAAAAAGAACAACGTGGAAAATCCGTTTGAGAACTGCCAGACTCACACAATATTAAAATCTCTGTGTACAATCTACGTCTGCAGCAGTGTTATAATTTCAATTCAAAGACCTCCACGTGGTAACATAAATGTTTATTTTTCCATACATTCCTGACCACCAAACCAAGTCTAAAGTATGTGCATCGTTTTCGTTCAATTGCAATCCTCATTCATTATACAATTTGTATTCTATGAAAAAAATAAATTCTAGTCTGGAGAGTGTTTGTTATGCAATAGACATTCTATGGCGTATAGTGTTTGATGTATCAAGCATTAAAATACATACACAGCACATAAATTGAAATTAATGTTCAGAAAGCATATTTTAAACTTCTGTTTTTACATAGTATGAATTGAAACATAAATACCACATACAGCAGTTAACACATAATTCATCATCGTATTAAATGCATTTTCGACTTTTTTTGGGGCTATTTAAATAGCTTTTATGTAGCTCTACAATGGAATTTCGTTTTATTGTATGTACCTGTCGTGCTCTTTTGATGTTAAATTGAGCGCTATACTTTCACAAATTTAATTTTCAAAAAAAAATTCTTTAGAATTGGGTTGCGTAACTGAAAACAGAAAATTAATCTGTCAAATAATTTCATTCATTGGGAATGATGATGCGGTTCTGTTTCAGCTGCACAGAAGCACATACGTACATATGTCGTACTTATTTTAGTTATTGTATAAATAAGTCAAAGCTTTTCAAAGTATGTTCATATGTACCATTACGCGACAAATTAAAAATAATAATTTGGGGGGCAGATGACTGACGGACAGATTGGGAAACGGCTTAGGCAAACGATGAAAAAGATTATGGCTGACGGTCGGTGGACACTAGCAGTATGCAAATGGAGGTGCAATCGGCGGAAGGCAAGGGCAATCAACGGCAATGCAACAAGTTGGCGGTGTGGCAGCGAACTACATGTAGTAAAATCTTCCTCGCGCAGTGTTGATGCGGCTTTGAACGTCTTCGTCGGTACCACCATTAGTTGTAATCTTGCTGCCGAAGTAAGCAAAGTTCTCGACACATTCGACGATTTTACCGTCAATCTCAAAATCGCCAGCGCTATTTCTGTTTATAGTAAGGTACTTTGTCTTTTCGACGTTGATCTTCAAGCCAACCTTCTTTACTTCATGGGATTTTGCCTTCCATATCTTTCTTTTTATGAGATAGCATAGTCAGGTCATCAGCGTAGTCCGTATCTTCTAGACGATCATCCAAATATCTCCATTTTATGCCACGCTTCTGCACATCAAATGCTTTACGCAGCACGTCATCCAACGCAACCAGGAACAACAAAGGGGATAGCAAGCATCCTTGTCGAACACCATTCTTCACGGAAATAGGGTGGCAGCTGAAGTTGTCGTAAGATTCCTTCATCAAATCAATAATCTTTGCTGGAACTCCTCTATCGCTTAAACTTTTCCAAATTGCGTTCTGCTTTAGCAGATCCATTGAATACTTAACAATAATATAAATCACTGGCCTTATACTTGGATACCGGAAAAAAGTATTTGGTGTCGGTAAAAATCTATAGTACCGTTTTTGAGGGCCCTCCCAATTTCCAGATAGCCCATTTGTGTCTAGAAAGAAATATACTGTTCAAATTTTGTTACATTATAGATGGACTATGTATA